>JASVEL010010060.1:0-180355 GCA_032618575.1 Nicotiana noctiflora
TTTACGAACCGGCTCGAAGGAATGACCCCGGGTGAGAGGAGGGACGACCTCGACCTGTTATTAGCTCCGCTATAAAGTACACTGACGTCATCACTCTAAGGACTCAGCTCGAGTCCCCCCATTATATAAAGGGGATCCGAACCTTGTAATAGATAGATCATTTATAATAGAAAGACTGGTTCTCTCTCCAATATTTGTCTCCATATCATTCTTCTCTTTATTTCTCTCTATCTCTTTTCTTTACTGCTATTATTGTTCCGATTATTGAAACGATCCTGAGGATTATCTTCAACTACGATTTACCTTTTATCTCTTTGATTGTTTGCTTAAAAAACGTTTAACTTCTTTTGAATCAAACATGATTGTCGTTGGGTTGCACTCTTTTTGTTTGCCAAAAAAAGTTTAGCTCATTCCAGAACCAGCAATTTTGGAACACGTAATGGGAATTAAAAGAAAATTAATTTGATTTTGTTTGATTAACCAAAGATAGCTTGGAAGTATGAACATGGGTTTGGCTGTTTGGCTTTAGGAGTCTTCCATGACTTAGGTTGGGGTTTTAGGTAAACGGATAATAAATTTATTGGGGGAGTTATTTTGTGTAACTATTTTAAAAATGAATAAAGAAGGGTAATAAATAGAGGTGTACATAGGCCGGGTTGGTTCGGATTTTACAATTACCAAATCAAACCATATGTATCGGGTTATTAAATCTAAAGACCAAACCAACCAATAAACTCGGGTTTTTCACTCTCGATTTTTCTCGGGTTATTTCGGATTTTCGGGTTTTTCGGTTTTTTCCGGTAAAATCTCCCTAGAACAAAACATATAAATTGTGCTCAAAATATTTCTTTAATCCTAGTAATATACAACTATACAAAGTATTTTTCAAGAAAATAATACAAAATATGAGAAGTATCATGGCATTATCCTAAAATATTCAACAATAAAGACATAAAATTATATAATATAAATATTGTTAATTAAAAAGCTATAATAAAAATAAATATAATTTAAAAGTAGTAAGTCATGATAAAATAAGTAGACTAATAAGGGAGTGTCAATCACATGACTAAACGCTAATAAATAAAAAATAAAAATATGTTATACAGTTTTATCTAAATTGTTGTAAAATAAAATATAAATATTCAATACATTCTCGTTCATAGTATTGAATTGAATGTCTTTTGTTAGCATTAATATTGATTTAATATTAGTTTAGGCTTTTGTTAGCATTATTTAGTTTACTAATGTTAATAGCTATAAAACTTATTGGAACATTCAAAAGTTCTAAATTCAATATTAAAAGATAAAATTATAAATTTTTATAAGAAATATGTATAAATTACATCACAATAAGTATATTTATATATTAAATATATCTAATATTTCTATATATGTAATGTCGGGTTGGTTTGGTTTCGGTTTGACTTTCTTTAGTTAAAACCAAACCAAACCAATTATGGTCGGGTTTTTTTTTTTCCCACACCAAATCAAATCAAACCAAACCATAGTCGGATTTTTTTTATCGGTTTAACTCAGATTATCGGGTTGGTACGGTTTGTCGGTTTCCTTTGTACACACCTAATAATAAATATGGATAGATTGCATAGGCAAAAATTCGTTGAAGGTCCCAAGTTGACGTAGTCATCACCACAAAAATATATTCATAAAAAAATTCAAAGATCCATAATTAGGGGGAAAGCAACGAAACCATATTCGGGTACTTCGCTAGTTCGTTACTAACTTCCTCAATGTCTTTTCAAGTATATAAATAGTATTCCGATCCCATATGGCAAAATTTTGGAAGTGAAGACAGAAAATGGACGCATTCGAAGAGCTGAAAAGAGCAGTAGAGAGAGTAGAAATAGTGGACGCTCATGCCCACAACATTGTGGCCCTCGATTCCACTGTCCCTTTCCTCAGCTGTTTCTCTGGCGACATTTTGTCCGACTCACCTCACACCCTCGATTTCAAGGTACTCTACTTTAATATATTAATTTAATTTATATACTCCTCCATTATTTAAAATGTCTACTCAATTTAGGTATAATTTAATTAGGAAGTGTTGTTAGTCTTCGTAAAAAGCTACAACAACAACAACCCACTATATTCCTACAACGTGGGGCTTGGGAGGGTAACAGGCCTTACCTGTAGCCGAGAACAGAGAGGCTGTTTCCAATCAACCTCGGCGCGATAACTAGAGCATGAACTACATAATGTGGGTGCCCAACATTGGGTAAACAAAGAATTGGAATAGGGTTAATCTGATACTGTGATAAAAACAAAATTAGTTCTTGGGCCTAACTCAATCCCAAATCTATCTCATGGGGTAAGGATTATCCAAGACGAGTCGATTCCCGAACCAACAATTATCTTTTGTCATTCTTCTGACAGTATTATCTGTTTCTTAATTCTTCCAGAGAAGCCTGGATGAAATCTGTGAACTATATGGCTCAAGCTTATCCTTAGATTCTGTTCAAGAATCTCGGGAACGCCTTGGGTTGGCGTCAAGTGCTGCTATTTCCTTCAAAGCTGCAAGAATTGCTGCCTTACTTCTTGACGATGGAATTAAGTTGGACAAAACGCTTGACATCAAATGGCACGAAAGTCTTGTACCAACAGTTGGTAGAATACTACAGGTTGAGCATGTAGCTGAAAAGATTCTTGAGCAGGTATTTTAAGTACCATATATTATATATATATAATGTGTAATGTGTACATTCTTGACACTGACTAAGCTACATATTACATATTATAAACATACACTTAAACTGGTTATCATTCCCCTCAAGTGATGCCCCATCTGAAAAAACTCGGAGCTTCTCACATAAAAACAATAATCTTAGAGAAGGCTGAGATTGCTGATATATTTGCTAGTTTTCTTGGCATGGGCTATGGTGAACTTGAAAATCTAGCTCCTAAAGCTAACATTTTCATATTTTATTAATGTGGTCAGTTTGAGCATGCTAAAACGATTTTGAGCAAGTAAATGATGCGAGCCTGATTCATTCTCCACTGGTCGAAAAAGACTCGTCCTAGAGTCTAACAGCTTTCATAAATGGCCCAACAAGATTTGCTATAATAAAGAATAGCGACCTAATGTTCACTAGGTTTCAAGTTATATTTTGCTAGCTTATCATAAAGCTTCTTCACGTTGTAAGAAAACTTAGCATGTGGTTGAACTAAATCTCACATTTGCTAAGTTTCAACTTTGTACCAAGCCTTATTTGTATAATCTTTCTATGTTGACTCCCAAACTTCAACTTAAAATATGAAGTTATTGGCGTTAGAATTTTATAGAACTTAACCAATTCCATGTCTAGCTTTGAATATTAAGTATGGAGTTCAGCTCTTCTTGGGAATGCAATTGTAACGCTTGTACATTGATAGTCACTCTGATGATAGCCATATATTTATAACATGAAGACGTCTTGTTTTACTAATATATCTCATACTCCATTATCCACTCCTTTTTAGGTAATTCATCATATTGTTCATGCATATTTTTATGAACTTTAGAATTAACCCAATATACTGCCTTGTTTTGAATGATAAAGTCAACAATCAAGTCAATATTGCATTGACCATCTCTGAAAGGCAAAAAGTCAATGACACACATGGTTGGATACTCCAATGGATTACCATAAACTTTGGTGGTAAACCCTCAACTTCTGGATCCAATGCAAGTTCTTTGTCTCTCTAATAACGGTCTTCATCAGTTTTGTCTTCTTCACTCCCTTGGCTATCTAAATGCTAATCATATTCTAATGCCTTGGCCAACTTCAACCTCTTCAGCCTGCTCAATATATCTTGCTTTATGCAGTTGAATTGGTAGATATTAAAATGGTAACCTGGTGGTAGAACTGACATATTATGTAGTGGTAGAGGAGGTGGTGGTGGAGGTGGTAGGCATTGTGATGAATTTGGTGGCTGATTTTGATGCACCACGTGATCAACTAATTCTGTTAGATTCCCCATTGACTCTTTCAGGCCATGTAGATTCACTTAAAAAAATTTATTACCTCGTTCAAGGACTATACTCCTTTTTTTTTTTTTGAATTTTAGTTGTGTGATCGATAGAAGAGGATTCCGAATTTGCTACTTGCTTCTCTAGCAACATGATGAACAATAGGAAATCAAGACTCGAAACCTAGAACATGTGTTCTTATCACGACCCAAATCTAACCATAGGGATCGTGATGACACATAATCTCTAAGACTACGTAAGCCAATCACTTAACACATTAAATCAATAAAATATTATATACTAAGACAAAATTTAATATAAAACGAAAATAGAGTTAGTACATGCCAAAATGGGAATACCCAAAACATCTTCCTTGAACTAGGTAGTACAGAGTCATGAGCTCTAACCGAATACATACAAAATATACAAAATACAAAACTGTTCGAACATAAAATTAATAGTATCAACATAAAGGACGAGACTCCTGCTATGCCCCGAACCTGGTCCGGGACGTAATACAACACCCGGTCCCTGACTACATGTGACCGAATGAACCAACTAGCTGGCTGATTCAACATGTGATGCCATAACATACTGAATGCTGAAGATAAACAAACACATGCAGATATACTGAAAGTATGAATGATATAAATAAAGTGTGAAAGCACTAATATAAGTCTGAAATATATATGTAGTCACAATTGCTTAACATGAAAAGATTGCGACTTTGTCTAACAATTACTCTAGTCTATGAAGTCTCGAATGAAGTTCTGAAAATACTGACTCTATGTGAATACTGAAAGACTGTAAAGTAATAATAATGCCCCGAAAGAATTAGGGATCACCAAATAGCAGGTATGAGAATCCTAGCACTCTGAATTGCCAATTTGTAAATCATTACATGCATCGTGAGATGCAGGCTCTAGTCAGAAGGGACGTCAGCACATTTGAATATGTAAAGCAACTGAAAAAAGAATTGTAAATGCTGAAACTAAAACTAAACTGATAACTGATAATTGGTAACTGAACAGATAATTGATAACTGAACTGAATAAAGGAAGTAAGTATATGAATACTCTCTCTTTCGAATGATAAATCACCTATTTATCCGAATAAATAAATTGCAGCCTCAGTCCCAATATATACGCGCACAAGTTGCAGCTTCAGGCCCAAGTATACGTATACATAACTGCGCTCCCAGGCCCAATGATGCATAAAGCATAAATTGTTGTCTAAGGTCCAAATATGCATGAAGCATAAACTGTAGCCTCTGACCCAATGATGCATAAAGCATAAACTGCGGCCTCAGACCGAAATATAGGTTTTCAACAATCAGAAATTTAAAATCAGGAATTGAGAATCATACTGCAATACATGATGCTGAAATCATGAACCATACATAGTTTCATGATACATGAATGCTGAATAGTACTAGACTAAGACATGTATTCATGAACTAATTATGAGAACTGACGCTTCAACTATTTATGACATGCTGAGTAATATAAACTAAGAGTCATGTGCATCAATAACAATTATGCACTTAGCTCACAACGTTCGGAATGAAAGTCATTAACGAATTACGGAGCTAGAGAATAGAAGTTCTACAACTATTTAAGGAACTAAGCTTAATTATATTTCTGAGGTAATTAGAAATGTTGTAGAAGAAACGTAGTGTAGGGAGAATCATTAATATTTCGAAATATTGAGAGTTAGCCTTACATATACCTTAGATTTTCCACTTTTGAGCATATCACAATGTTCGTCACCTCTTTCAACAGTAATCTATGGCAACATATGTCAAGAGGAATCAATAGTTGCACTAATACTTATGTTTTAGTCACTTAGGCATTTTGTCAAACACTTGATGAGCATAAAGCTTCATAATCTTTATTAATGTTATTTCTACACCCAAAAATCAATTCTCTTGATCCTAGATAACTCTAAAATCTTGAATTATTATAATTAATATCTTTCTTCATCACCCATAAGGTAAACCACAATCAACAACCCAAACCTATAATTGTTCATTCTTTTCTATGAAACCCATCAACTCATATCTCATGAACTTAGAGTCTATAATCATAAATCCAATGCTATAATCAATTAGAGGGTGAAGATATTATTTTTTGTAATGTTCAATCCTCTTGAATTCGAGTTCTAGGGTTTCTTTTCTCAACAGGGATAGCTTAATCGAATATCTAATGAATCGAAAATTTACCCATGTTAATAAGGTATTGAAGAATTGAGATTAACTTAAAATCATCATTATAACTTACCTTTGATGGAGCGACATTGGAGGAAGTTGTGTTTTTGAGAGCTTCCCTTTCTAGAGAAATTCATGTTTTCGGGAGTGGGGGACGATGTAGGGCTTTTAAAATAACTTTCCGGGTGCGCCCACATACATTTGAAGGCCTAACCGTGAACGTGAACATGCATCAAAGGCAGTGGAACTGCCATGAGTGTGTTACCGTGCATGGGACAGCTAGGCGTGTACCTGAGCATGCAAACTGCACATTGTCTAGTAAAACACACATAACTGGTTTCACAAAGATCCGATCGGGCTCTACAACATATCATTTGGAAGGCATTTTAAAGAACTACAACTCTCAAGCCTTCAGTTTTCTCAAATACTCAACAGATATTTACTAAATTGGGCTGGAAGACAGTCCTTCTATAAACTTAGTCGATTTTATTGAATCTTATGCACCTCACTCTTCGTCTTGATTCTAGACCAACGAGTTCTACGCATACTCATATCGATAGGATTTCACATGTCTAAAAAATTACATTAATACTCATTTAACACATCCACACCTAATCCAAATTTATGGAGTATTATATTATCTCCCCTTAGGATCATTTGTCCTCATATGATTATCCTGGCTATAACTACGGCTAACTCTGGACCTTAAACGGTTCTGGTGGAAATATGTGAATATTGAACTATCATGAACACATGCATACTAAACTAAATGAATACATGATTACTGAACTACTGAGATAGTAAACTTAATGACTAACCACACTGACTGAATATTGAGCTGAATACTAAAAGACTAAGAGATTATAATATAAGGTCTAAATGAAAAGGTTAGGTACCTTCGACATTTCTCCGAAACACCCGCCAACTATCATAGCATAACACAAACCTCACAGGGCATCATAATGTGCATAACATGAAACATATAGGTGAATACTACTCTGCCATGGATATGTAAATACTAAACTAACATGGATATATGAATACTAATCTGGCAAGAATATTTTAGTACTGAAATAACATCAAAATTTGAGTACTAAGTTGTGAATATTTTAGTATTGAATTGACATGAGTATCTGAGTACTGAACTGACATGAATATCTGAATATTGGAAAGTTGAATTTATAACCTGACATGTGAAATATTGGGTGAACGACTGCCAATACTGGTGGCAACTCTAACTCCCAAGCTACCTGCCCGATCCTTTGTAGGATCCTATATGACCCGATGTATCTGAGACTGAGCTTTTTCTTCCCAAATTTCATAACATCTTTCAAAGGCGAAACTTTCAAATTCTCTTGAATCAACTTGACTTTGTCTATAGCCTAATAGACCAAAATTGGTCCCAACAATCGTGCGTCACCAACTTCGAATAAACCAATTGGTGATCTATATCTTCGTCCATACAGAGCTTTATACGATGCTATCTTGATTCTATAATGGTTGTTGTTATTATAAGCAAACTCAATAAGAGGTATGTGATCATTCTAATTACCTTTAAAATCAAGAATATATCCTCATGTGTCTGAATAGTGCACTCTGTCTGGCCATCTGTCTGGGGATGAAAAACTATGCTAAGGTTTACTCTTGTGCTTAATCCTTTTTAATAAGTCTTCTAAAAGTTTGTTGTAAACTGAGCACCGCAATCTGAAATGATAGAAAATGGAGTCTCGTGTAATTGGACGATCTCCTGAATGTACAACTTGGCATAATCTTATACTGAATCTAAGGTCTTTACTGGCAAGAAGTGCAATGACTTCGTAAATCGATATACAATCACCCAATCAAATCATGTATTCTAAATGAGTGAGATAATCCTGTTATAGTCCATATTTACCATATCCGCTCAAGAATATATGTATTATGTGGTAAAATGACGGGCTTTCTGGTTCTCGAATTTAAGATGACAATTTGGACACTTGGCCACAAAGTCAGTGATGTTCTTCTTCATGTCGTTCTACCAATAAATCTCCTTGAGCTTGATACATCTTTGAGGAACCTGGATGGATAAAATACCTGGAATTATGGGCTTCTAACATGATCCTCCTCTCTGTGTCCATCTATGTCTGGAATACACAATCCGTCTTGGTACCTCAAACTACCATCATATCCCTCTTGTTCAAAAGCCACAGTCTTATGCTTGTGAATCTACTCTTTCAGCTGCAACAAGTAGGGATAATCAAATTGTTTCTCCTTCACTTCGGCTACTAAGGAGGAATAAATCCTATTCTGGATAACAACTCCACCATCTTCAGAGTCTGAAAGTCGAACTCCTAGCTTGGCTAAGTAGTAAACTTCTTTCACTATAGTTCTCATGTCTGCCTCAATCATGAGCTATATTTCCCATACTTGATTATCTTTTTATGGTACTTCCTGAAAACACTTATAGTATTGTTGTAAGCTAAGTCTTTGACCAGTACTCTAAAGATTAGAGACTCATAAAATGGCACTACCCTCGTAATACATAACTGGCATGATTTTATAGTTTTTACATCCCATGCTTACTATGCATGTTTTACATCTCCAACTGAAATTACTCACAAGATTTAGGTCCCCCCCTTAGACCAAAGGTTAAGGTCTTGTAATTGTGTATACTTTACTTTTGTTTGGATCCGAACAACATTCCTTACCGTCTGCAACTCTTTGCACTTTACGTTAATGTTGTCTCATCTTATGACTTAGTTTTGAGCAATCCATCATACAAAGAAAAACTAAATTACTTACATGAGTAGAAAGATAACGTATTCACAACTATCATACACCATCTTAATGATTTAACTCTGCTCATACTGTCAATCTTTGGGGAAACCCCTTTCGATAACTCTTAAGGGATATTCTTTTGTAGATTGCTCTCTTAATGTCTAGCTGATTTCTTTTTCTTTTATTGTCCCTGTACTTTGGGTTTAACTTAAACTCTTTGGGCTCTAACACACCTTTGGTATTTCAAATAGGTACCCACTAACTAGTATTAACTTTTCTAAGTAAATTAAATTGTACCTCTACTTGCTCTGTTGAAATTGCTAATTCGCTTTATATATTCAAAACTTACTCACTATTCTTTTACTAACCATCTTCTAGCATCATGTTTTCTCATTCTGCTTTGAATAACTAGAGTGAATCATAAGGTTATTCCTACTTTCCATCACCATCCGGCCCTATTCTACGGTCGCATTCAATTTTTATTTAGCTATGTACATGGATCACAATAGGGAACATTTCATAAGCCTTAAAAGAAATCGAAATATCTAACCCCAAACTTTCTATAAACTTCAAAATCATATTAGACTATAAACCTCCAGGGTAAACACTTAGTCAGATAATCTAAGGGGGAACTGTCATATCTTTTATCCCACAATAATAGTTGCTTCTTATAGTAACTTACTAATACGTTACTTTCTAGTTCTGATTTGAATAAATTCTGAACAACTAAAATCATTCCCTAAGATTCAATATCGCCTACTATCGGTTCTCATTTCATACATCATATCTTTTTCGTTATATGCATGAGTCATACGAAAAACACATATTTGATAACAACAAACATTTTTGAGTCCTAGGTATTTTGACCTTTTGTGTTTTTCTGTCCAAAAAAATAGTGGTCAATTCTACACTCGCAATGATTAAATTCTTAATTTGTTACATTGTCGGGATTGACATCTAAACTATCACCATCCCATCTATGGATCCATTTCCAAGAATTAAAATAAAATTGTTTTGTGAGGTAAAACACATACAGATACACTACCATACACAAAGTTGTCCTTTAGAGTATACCATCATCTGATAAATCACTTCTTGCATCATCTCGCGAGTTTTGGGTCTTAATCTGAACCTAAAGCATGTGAAGACTTTGCTATAATCACTGTTACTTATTTTGTCTTTAGCACCAATATGCATCATTGTATACTCACAAGTCACTAGAATATGGACACACTGAAAAGTTTGAGATCTGGTAACTAAATAACTTAATACTGGCATACCAAATAACTATAAACCTGCTAACTGAAAGACTGTATAATTGGTAAGTGAGGTAAAATTATAACCAGAAAACATGATAACTGATTTTGTACTTTCAGATAAGGTTATGCTCTAATTTTGTACTACTATCCATTACATCCTTTCAAGTCTTATTTGTTATCAACCTGTACTCCATAATTATACCCCAATAGGCAATCATCCTCTCTAGAACCTTGGTTTTTCTTGCCAGTCGCTTAGGCATTTGATACGTCAAGAATTCGATAGGAAGAGAAGGTCACCTATTGTTCCAAGCTTCACGGCATGATCTAGTAGAAAGAAATGAGACAATCCTGAATGTCTTGGTAGTTAACCGTTTATATGCGTGATCGGCACACACATATAAAAGGAAACTCCACTGGATACGGCTTCATAAACTCCCTAGGACACTTGAAGCTAGCTCTAATACCAAGCTTTTTCACGCCCTAAACCAGGGCCTGGAGGTAACACGACACCCGATGCCTGTCTACATATGACCGAGCGAACCAACTTGATGGCTAATTCAACATGTGGCATAATAACACATTGAATGCGGAAGATAAACTAACACATGTGGATATAGTGAAAGTCTAAATGATATAAATCAAGTGCGGAAATACTAATATAAGTCTAGAACATATCTATAGCTAATATTACTTAACATGAAAAGTTTGCAACTCTGTCTAATAGTTATTCTAGTCTATGAAGCATCTAATGAAGTTATGAAAATACTGAAGGATTGTAAAATAATAATAATTACCCGAAAGAATTGAGGATCACCAAATATCTGGTAAGATAATCCTAGCGCTCTGAATCATCAACCTATAAATCATTATCTGCATCGTGAAATGTTGGCCCTGGACGAAAGGGACGTCTATACATTTGATTGTACACTGAGCTCACAACGTTCAGAATAAAAGTCATTAATTAATTACGGAGCTAGAGAATAAAATTTCTGCAACCATCCAAGGAACTAAGCTTAATTATATTTGTGAGGCTATTGGTAACGTAGGAGAAGAAATATAGTGTAGAAGAATCATTAACATTCCCAAACATAGAGAGTTGGCCTCACATACTTTGGCTTTACCCCTTTTAAGCATATCACAATGTTCTTCCCCTCTTTCAACGGTAATCTATGGCAACATATATTAAGAGGAACCAATATTAGCACTAATGCTCATATTTTAGTCACTTAGGTATTTTATCAAACACTTGGTGAGCATAAAGATTCATAATCCTTATTAACGGCGTTTTTACACCCAAGCACCTATTCTCTTGCTCCTAGATGATCTAAAATCTCGAGTGGTTATAATCAATATCATTCTTCATCACCCATAAGATAAACAACGCCCTTAATCAATAATCAACAATCAGCAATCCAAACCTATAATCGATCATTTTTTTCAATCAAACTCATCAACTCATATCTCATGAACTTAGAGTCTATAATCATTAATGCAATGCTATAATCAATTAGAGGGTGAGGATATTACTTTTTTGACGTTCAATTCTCTTGAATTTGAGCTCTAGTGTTTATTTTATCAACAATGATATCGCAATATGATATCTAACGATTTGAAGGGTTTACCCATATTAATAAGTGTTGAACAATTGAAATTAACTTAGAATCATCATTAGAACTTACTTTGGATGATGGAGGGATCTTGGAAGAAGTTGGGTTATTGAGAGGTTCCCTTTCTAGAGCAAATTTTTATATTTTGGGGTGTGGAGGACGACATGGGGCTTTTAAAATGACTTCCCGGGTGCATCCCACACAGATAAAGGTCCAACCACGCACCTCAACACACATCAAAGGTAGTGGCACTACCACAAGTGCAATGTCGCGCACAGGACAACTGGGCGCGAACCTGAGCATGCAAACTGCGCATTGTCCATTAACTAACCATTAACTTATGCATAACATTTTACACAAAGATTCATTTGGGCCCACAATATATCGTTGGAAAGGTTTTCAATGGGATGCAATTTTAATATTTTAAGTTTTCTAAAATGCCCAATAGATATTCACAAAATCAGGCTGGAAGACATGCCTTCCATAAACTTAGTCAATTTTATTGAATCTTATGCACTTCACTCTGCATCTTGATTCTAAAATAACTATTTCCATCCATACTCATCCCCATAGGACTTTACATATCTAAAATATCATAGTAATACTCATTTAACATGTCTATACCTAATCGAGATTTACAGAGTGTTACAACTCCAAAGGTCTGCATTAGCATGCAGCTCTACCTTCAATCATCATGACCGATACAATCTCTTACTTTCAAGATTCATTGCCTCTAACACCTGAATCTGCACAAAAATATATAGAAGTGTAGTATGAGTACATCATATTCTGTACCCAATAAATATCAAAAACTAACCTTGGTGGAGTGATGACGAGGTTCGATTCATATGGTACTCTCTAGTCATGGAAAAACTGAAAAATATATCAATTACTGATAGCAGATATGTAACGAAAAGCAATATCATCAATATTGTTAGAACATATGATAACAACTCAATGTAGAAGAATCCAGCTACGACAACAAATCATCAAATAGAGATAGAGACTAATTGCATATCAAATTCAACTAGAAACTCATAGAAATACAAGACGGTATTTAAGGAAGCATGCATAAGATTAAAATATCAACCCCGATTATCACATGTACAACCAATAGAAACACTCCCAAATCATCACATAAGATTAGCAACAATGCCACTCTTATTTCGTTGCATGTGCAATAACAACAAACATCACCCTTATTTTGTCATATGTGCATATCAACACCTTATTCGCCACATGGGAAACCCGAGCAAATGCCACCCTTATTTAGTCTCATGTGCATCATAATATTTAAAATCGCACAACAAAGAGCTCGTGCCAACACCCAAACAATCCGCTCAATATGTCCACATGTACCATAACTATCACAAAGCGATATGCCAATTTTTCATCAAAGATCTCATAACTTATCAACATAGTGCATAAGGACATGACAATAACATAAAAATACGGATGGGTGTTCGACATAATAAGCATGACAATGATTAACACAATTGTAGAAATCATATTCACGTAGTAACAAAGTGATAAGCATGTTTTATAAGAAAATACATCCTCAAATTAAGGCATATTAATAGCCTAACTAATCCGGTTATAAGCCACACATAGTAGCATGTGTAGAAGTTTGTTACCTCATGTACACGTTGCTTTTTTACATAACATGAATAACATTTAAGGCCAAATCCTACGAGGTGTTTAACTCACAAAATGTTAGGCAAGATACTTACCTCAAACAAGCCAATCCAATACTCTAAAAATGCCTTTCCTTTAAAAAAAATCACCTTATCCTGGATTATATCTAGCCAAAACTGACTCGATAACATCAAACAAAGCTAACAGAGTCAATTCCAAATAATAAAATCTCAATCTTTATCCAATTCCCAAAAAGTCAACAAAACTCAACCTCGTGCCCACACTTTCAAAACCCAAGTCGATGGGAATATCCTGACCATATAATCCCACGGGTCCAAATATATGATTAGTTCTCAAAATACAGTCCAAAACGACTCTCAAATCCTAGATTTTTATTTTTCAAAATAGTAAAAAGTTCCTTTCAAATTTCTTGATTTTTGTGTAGAAGTCCATAAGATATCGAGATAAAATATCAAAATTTAGTGAAATCGTTTATCTAATAGCGTTGAGTGAAAATCCCCTTTAAAATCGCCTCTCACCTAAAGTAGAGTTTAAAAATATGATAAAATGGTCTAAATCCCAAAATACCAGTTATTAACCAACTGGAGATGTCGTATTTGCTGCCAAATGTCGCAAATACGACCTCCGCAAATGCGACACTAGGATCGCAAATGCGAACCAAACCTGTCGAGTAAATGTCACAAATGCGACCCTATACTTCACAATTGCTAAATCCACATCTGCCTACCAATGTTGCAAATGCCACCATCTACCTCACAAATGCGAGGTTACCCATGGTAGTCAATGTAATTAGGAGTCTACAATTGCGACCTATCGCAAATACGAGTAGACCTTCACAAATGTGAGGTTGCAACACCAGCAATTTGAAGCTTAACCAAATCATTCCTATATCAATTTAAAACTCTCCTAAGCTCCTTGGGGCACATACTAAACATCCACACTAGTACATAAATCTTACACGAAACTCGCTCGAAAGCTCAAAACATCAAAATAATATACAAAACCACAAATCGAACACCAAAATGCATCATACAGGCTTTGAAACTCAAGAACTTCAATATTCTCAACCAAGAGTCCGATTCCTACCAAACCAACTCACATGACCAAACTTTGTACACAAGTTCCAAATGACAAAACACACTTATTTTAAGTCCCAGAATAACAGTCTCACCCCGATAGCCACAAATTCAACCCATGGTCAAACTTATAAAATTTAAAACCTTCAAATTGCCAACTTTTGGCAAAAAGAGCCAAATAATCCTAAGAATCTCCAAATCCAAATCTCGACATATGGCTAAGTCCAAAATCACCATATAAACCTATTGAAGCATCAAAATACCATTCTAGGGTCGTTTATACAAAAGTCAAACCTCGGTGAACTCTTATAACTTAAGCTTCCAACATTGAAACTGAGTGTTTCAATTCACTCCAAAACCCCTGAACCCATATCAACCATTTCCACAAGTCAATAAATAACAAATACACATACACGGAGAATCAAATAAGGAAACGGGGGCGTAAATACACAAAATGATCGGTATGGTTACAGTTCTGATACCAAATTGATGCACTTTTAGGGTTTTGCACCTCTCGAATACAAAGAAGAGACCAAAACAAAGGCACCCCACTAGCGAACCTAGCGAAAGCGTTCTTCAAACTCACGTGAGAAGAATGTAAGATGAAAATAACCTTCAGCATATTGAGCCCTTTATATACCTTACAATGAATAAAATTTATAAGGTTAATGAAAATGTTGGTTTATGTTTTAGTCAACAATGGCATGCTGAAAATGTTGGTTTAGATTTAGTCAACAATGGCATGCAATTGGAAGAGTTGGTGGAAAGAGTTGGCATGCATGCTAGGAGGAAACTTCCTCCTTTGATGTCATGGGAGAGGAGGTAGTTTGATGTCACCAATGACATCAAGAGGAGGTCCTTACCCCTATAAATAGATGCACTCTTTCATTTGTAGAAACCATCCCAAAAACAATACAATATATTGTTGTGAGTAGAGAGTTAAAGAGAGATTCTCTTAAGTGTAATTGGGAAATCTCCCCTTCCTTTGTAAATAATAGTAAGGCAATTGTTCTCTGGTGGACGTAGGATTATTTTGATCCGAACCACGTTAAATCTTGTGTTCTTTCTTTTACGTTTCCGCTAACAATTGGTATCAGAGCGACAGGATTCTATAACGATCCAAGGAGGAAGAACAAGCAAAGATGAGTTCCATGAAGTTTGAAATTGATAGATTCAATGGACGCACCAACTTCAACATCTGGAAGATCCAGATGATGGCGTTGCTACGGAGGGAAGGTTCAATCTATGCTATTGACGGAAAGTATCCTAAGGATATATCAACTCCCGACATGGAGAAGATTGAAGGGGATGCATTGAGTGCAATCCAACTATCCCTTGCACCTAACGTGCTTTGTGAAGTGAGTACAGGTACCGAAGAGATGGCCAAACAGTTATGGGAAAAGCTAGAAGGGCTATACCAAGACCGATCAGTGACAACAAGGATGTTGTTACAATGGCGTCTTCACACATTTAAGATGGGGTCAAGTACTTCGTTACAAGATCATTTAGATGCGTTCAATAAACTTGTCATGGACTTACAGATTGCGGGAATTAAAAGGGAGGAGGAGACGCTTGCATGTCCTTTGCTATTTTCATTGACTTCAGGATATCGTGATATTGAGAATTCAATGATGTATAGCAAGGATCCTATCAAGCTTGAGCAAGTGCGGCAAGCACTTAACTCTAGTGATGTGCGGAGACACATCGAAGGAGACAGAGATGACCAGGCAAGTGGGCTCTTTGTGAGAGGCCGGACTAGCCGACAGGAAAAGAGCAAATCAAAGTACAGATCAAAGTCTCGTGTGAATAAGAAGAATACAGAGTGTTGGGGTTGTGGCAAGAAGGGGCACTTTGAACGAGATTTCCCAATGTCAAAGTCCAAGGAAAAGCGAGTGCATCTACAGTTGAACAGGTACATGATTTTGATAATGATTATGTACTAACAACATCGTGTAATAATAGTAGTTATGGAAATAAATGGGTGTTAGACTCTGCTTGTACTCAGCATATGACGTCCCGAAAAGACTGGTTTAGCAGGTATGAGAAAAGTGGAGGAACCGTAGTAATGGGCAATAATGCAACTTGTGCAATAGTTGGCATTGGCTCGGTTCGAGTTCGCTGCCATGATGGAGTCGTGAGGACTATTACACAAGTCCGTCATGTTCCTGATCTGAAGAAGAATTTGATCTCCTTGGATACTCTGGATGAACAAGGCTACAGGTACATGAGCGAAGGAGGAACTATGAAGGTGACTAAAGGTTCTTTAGTCATGCTGAAAGGCAAGCTGGAGAATGGCCTTTACACATTGGCCGGAAGCACCATTGTTGGCTCTGCAAATGCATCTACAGTGCAGTTATCTAATGATGACAAGGCAAGATTATGGCACGTGAGACTGGGTCATATGAGCGCACCTGGACTGGAGATGCTGAGCAATCGTAACCTTTTGGAAGGTGAGAAGATCAACACACTTGACTTCTGTGTTGCGTTCTAGGGAAGTAGAATAAGGTCAGCTTCAACACTGGTAAACAGAAGACAAGAGGAGTGCTAGACTACATCCATTCAAATTTATGTGGTCCCTCTAAACTTCCATCAAAGGGCGGAAAGAGGTATCTTCTGACTTTTGTTGATGATTTCTCACGAAAGGTTTGGGTGTATTTTTTGAAGGCAAAAAGTGATGCTTTTGAAGCATTTAAAGAGTGGAAGGTTTTGGTTGAAAATCAAATGGAGCGGAAAATCAAGTATCTTCGCACAGACAATGGCTTGGAGTTTTGCAATGAAGAGTTTAATGAATTATGCAAGGTTCATAGGATCTCAAGACATAGGACCGTCAGGCATACCCCACAGCAGAATGGAGTTGCCGAGAGAATGAACAGAACTCTTCTTGAAAAGGCTCGTTGTATGCTCATACAAGCCAAAATGTCCAAAGTATTTTGGGTTGAAGCAGTTCACACTGCTGCTCATATTGTCAAT
This sequence comes from Nicotiana noctiflora, assembly GCA_032618575.1. Classification (NCBI taxonomy): domain Eukaryota; kingdom Viridiplantae; phylum Streptophyta; class Magnoliopsida; order Solanales; family Solanaceae; genus Nicotiana; species Nicotiana noctiflora. The sequence goes on from JASVEL010010060.1 coordinate 17,499, forward strand.
CGATCTCCAGCATCGGCGATTGACTTTAAGACTCCGAATGAGGTATGGTCAGGTGAACCCTCTAACTATTCATACTTACGAGTATTTGGGTGTCCAGCTTATTATCACGTTAATGAAGGAAAGCTTGAACCAAGGGCTAAGAAGGCCATATTCGTAGGGTATGTGGATGGAGTAAAAGGGTACAAACTTTGGTGTTTATCTTTACTCAAATTTATAGTTAGTAGAGATGTCACCTTTGATGAATCCTCTATACTTGATCCCCGTAAAGTTTCCGTGGAGTTTTCAGGAAACAAGAACAACGAGCAGGTGGAGCCTCCGGTGGTGCTTGCCAGGGAAAAGGATCAAGAGACTCAGGTTTAAGATGAGTCGGAAGATGTAGATCTTGAAGAACTTGCTGTCAATGAACCATACACAATTGCGAAGGGGAGGGAGAAGAGGCAGACACGAGAACCGGAACGCCTAATAAATCAAGCAAACTTGATTGCATATGCGTTCGTAGGCTGCACAAGAAGAGATTAAGGATCTGGAGCCCTCCTCGTATATTGAAGCAACTTCTTGCAAGGATGCTGCACAATGGCGGTTAGCCATGACAGAAGAGATGGAGTCACTTCACAAGAATCGGACATGGGTCTTAGTGAAAAGACAAAAGGGGAAGAGGACAGTTGGATGCAAGTGATCTACAGAAAGAAAGAGGGAATTCCTGAAGTGGAAGATGCTAGGTTTAAGGCGAGATTGGTTGCAAAAGGTTTCAGTCAGAAGGAGGGAATTGACTACAATGAAATTTTCTCTCCGGTCGTGAAGCATAGCTCAATTCGCGTTCTACTAGCATTGGTTGCACAATTTGACTTGGAGCTTCAACAGCTTGATGTCAAAACTGCTTTCTTACACGGTGATCTAGAAGAGACAATCTATATGGATCAGCCTGAAGGTTTCCTAGCCGAAGGAAAAGAAAATCATGTATGCCAACTAAAGAAGTCTTTGTATGGTTTGAAGCAATCCCCTAGACAGTGGTACAAAAGGTTTGATGCATTCATGACTACACATGAATTCTCAAGGAGTGCATTTGATAGCTGTGTGTATCACAAGAAGATGTCTGGTAACTCAATGATTTATTTATTGTTATATGTTGATGATATGCTTATTGCTGCTAACAACATTACAGAGATAAATGCTTTGAAGAAACTATTGAGTAAGGAATTTGACATGAAGGATTTAGGAGCTGCAAAGAAAATCCTTGGTATGGAGATTTCAAGAGAAGACGGTGTTGTACATCTTTCTCGGAAGAGGTATATTGAAAGGATTCTCGAGAGATTCAATATGCATACGTGCAAGCCTGTAAGTACACCATTAGCTCCTCATTTTAAACTTTCAGAGTTACAAATGCCTCAGTCCAGGGATGAGGTGGAGCATATGTCAAAGATTCCTTATGCAACGCAGTTGGTAGCATTATGTATGCTATGGTATGCACACGTCCAGATATTACTCAATCTGTAAGTGTGGTAAGTAGATACATGTCCAGCCCAGGAAAGAGGCATTGGGAAGGTATCAAGTGGATATTGAGATATCTCAAAGGAGCTTCTAGTGTTGGTCTGACTTTTCGAAAAAGTGGTGGAGGTATTTCAATTCTTGGTTATGTGGATTCTGACTATGCGGGAGATCTTGACCGAAGAAGGTCCACTACTGGATACATCTTTTACCATCATTGGCAGTGCTGTTAGTTGGAAGTCGACTCTGCAGTCGATTGTCGCTTTGTCTACGACGGAAGCAGAATACATGGCAGCAATGTAGGCGGTGAAGGAAGCTATCTGGTTAAAAGGTTTAGTAGTAGAATTGAGTTTGGATCAGCTGGAATCAACTCTTAGATGTGATAGTCGGAGTGTTATTCATCTAATGAAAAATCAAAGATTTCATGAGCGCACTAAACACATTGATGTCAGATTTCATTTCCTTCGAGATGTTGTTGAAGAGGGAACTATCAAGGTCGTGAAGGTTATCACGGACGATAATGCTGCAGATATGCTGACCAAGATAGTCCCGCTCGCTAAGTTTGCACACTACAAAGACTTGGCGGCGGTGTGCATCAACTGATGCAGCTCCGAAGAGAACAGTTATTAGGTGGAAGTGGTATGTTCAACCATGGTTTGATTCTTCTTGTTTCTTACAACGGGATTGCCCAGTAAGCTTAGAAGTTTTGGCCAGGGTTGTTCACACGCACACTCGAAACGCAAACCAAGGTGGAGATTGAAAATGTTGGTTTATGTTTTAGTCAACAATGGCATGCTGAAAATGTTGGTTTAGATTTAGTCAACAATGGCATGCAATTGGAAGAGTTGGTGGAAAGAGTTGGCATGAATGCTAGGAGGAAGCTTCCTCCTTTGATGTCACCCATGACATCAAGAGGAGGTAGTTTGATGTCACCAATGACATCAAGAGGAGGTGCTTACCCCTATAAATAGATGCACTCTTTCATTTGTAGAAACCATCCCAAAAACAATACAATATATTGTTGTGAGTAGAGAGTTAAAGAGAGATTCTCTTAAGTGTAATTGGGAAATCTCCCCTTCCTTTGTAAATAATAGTAAGGCAATTGTTCTCTGGTGGACGTAGGATTATTTTGATCCGAACCACGTTAAATCTTGTGTTCTTTCTTTTACGTTTCCGCTAACGATTAAGAAAACTAATCCTAATTATTAGAATAGGTACAAGGTTAAGAAAAAACTATCCTAACTGAAATAGAAAAAAATCTAATAGGAATAGGATACCAACTAATAATCCTAATTAACTAGAACTACAAATATACATATATAATCCTATTAAAACAAGAATAAAATTATTAGGAAATAAGAAATAAGAAATCTTATGATTGATTCTATGATTTCTTAAATTTCTTGGATTCCTGGCCTTCTTGATCTTGCATCAAACAACCACTCAAAAAGATGAAAAGTGGATGCACACTATTCTTTGGAGATGGAAACAACTTCTGCTTTTCCTCTGCACTTCTTTTTCTTCTTACCATATCCATGTAAAATAATTTATACTACCACAGTTCATCGTCCTATTGTTTTACAAAGACAAATAATGAATGCTCTTTTACGTCTAATGCTTTTGAAGGGGTGACTTGGGGTACTTGAATCAGTCAGCAATAGTTTTTCTAACTATTGATTCATGCATTAGGGGGTGAAATTAAGCTCATTCATTTGGCATGAAATATCTCCAAAATATTCTTCCTTTGTTATCTCCTTCTCCTTTGTTAGATTTGTTAATATCTTTCTCTTCTCCTTTTCTATTGCAGGGTCCAAAGGGAACATCGTGGACACTCGAGTCATTCATGGAGATTTTCACTAAGGAGTTGAAGTCATATCCTTTAGAATATGACTCAATAATATAAAACAGAGATATGTTTCTTTTAATGCATAAAGAATTAAGTTTCTAGAAGTTTTTCCTGATTGTTGCATACAGAAGCTGAAAAGGCTGTTGCCTTTAAAAGTATTATTGCATATCGTAGTGGCCTTGCTATTAATACAGAAGTCACTGTTAAGGAGGCAGAGGAGGGCCTGAATGACGTTTTATGTGGTGAGCATGCAATATTTGAGGTTGTAATCCACCATGATTGATACGTAATTCTGATAGCTTCTGCATTTCTAGCTGGGAAGCATGTTCGAGTCTCAAATAAGAGTTTCGTTGATTATATCTTCATGCATGCTTTGGAGGTGGCTCAAAATTATGACTTGCCAATGCAGATTGACACAGGGTAAATAAAAGAAGTATTTTGGAGTAGATGGTTTGACCTAATTTTCTTTCTTGTTACTACATGTTATTTTTCTTATTCAATATTAGAAGCCAAATGAATGATAAAATGTTTTTTTCAATTACAGTTTTGGGGACAAGGACTTGGATCTGAGGCCAGCCAATCCCCTGAATCTTCGCAATCTTCTTGAGGATAAGAGATTCACCAAGAATCGATTAGTGCTTTTGCATGCATCATTCCCTTTCTTAAAGGAAGCTTCATATCTTTCTTCTGTGTACCCTCAAGTAAGATCTTATCTATCTAAACTTATTACGTACGTTCATGTGAACCCATACTACTCTCCCTAAATCATATATAATGATGCTATATTTCTTCAAAATTACTTAAATATGTGTGAACTCTTGCTCAAAGACTCCTATGGTGCAATTATTATTAGGTGCACCTCTATAAGTGAAACTGGCTGTTGAAATCCACTCTGAACGGTATTGATTTCGGCACAGAGTATAGATATATATGTGAAAATTACTAAAATTTCAAAAAGAGAATAATTTTGAACCTATAATTTCAAATGTATGGTGAGTTCATGGTAAGAGACTGAAGTTAAACCCGTCAAATGTAATTACACAACAGTATACTCATCCCCTTAAAATCCTGGATCTGCCTCTGGACACAGCCCAAAAGTAAATCTTAGTGGTCAAGGTGGTTCAAAACATTTGTAAGGTCATTGGTTTCTATTTTCACTAGCTACAACCTTTTTTACTTTTTTTTGAACCCCTTAGCAGTAATTCTGCCTCCGCCACTATACGTAACATGTGCATGTAGTTCTGATGATGAAGATTATATACTATTTTTTAGTCTCCCTAACATGGTAAGTATCTGATTTTACAGGTCTATCTTGATTTTGGGTTGAATATTCCTAAACTTAGCTTCCATGGGATGGTATCCTCGGTGAAAGAAATTCTAGAGCTTGCTCCTATGAATAAGGTCATTCCTCTACTTAATGATATATGAAAATATTGCTAAAAGGTCACTTAGATAAGTTGTCTAACTGAAATGTGTTAACAATTTAAGTGACTATCTATATATTCGGCCAAAATATCACATGGTCTTGCTCAAATTATCTAACAATGTCCTTAATAACCCATCCATTCACTTCAACCTACGGATTTCTGTATTCTTAGAATGACTGCTCTTTCATAGCCTTGTTACACTATTTAAATAATGAATATCTCCCATTGTAATGTTTAAATGTCAACAGGTAATGATCAGCACAGGTGGCATCGCATTTGCTGAAAGCTTTTATTTAGGTATGGCCTGAAATTATTCTCTTGATATATAATAACTAAAGTATGTTGCTTCAGATAATCTTAAATACCATTTTATATATATGGCTAGCTAAGAAGTACAAACACTTATTATGTCCTTGTCACACAATATGTCCAACAAAGTCTAGTTGGAGTATCGTATCCGTATCTTTATATGGTGTTGATTACCCAATATTTCTTTCCTTTACTTATAATCAGTTTAGAGAAGCTTCTAAAATTAACTTATTTTAACAAGTATTTTTTTTCAAAAGTACTTATAAATTAAGTTTTTTTGGTGAAAAGCAGTTTGTGTTTGGTTAATTAATTCTGGAAAATACTTTTGAGTAGTAATTAGTGTTTGGCCAAGCTTTTGAAAACTACTTCTAAGTTTATTTTTCTCAAAAGTGTTTCTCAAAAAAGTGATTTTGGAGGTATGCTACTTTTTCTTTTTCCTTCCAAAAGTTTGGCCAACACACCTCAATTTTTAGCCGAAATTGCTTTTGACAAAATAAAAAACATACTTTTAGCCCAAAATAAAATTAGGCCAACACATGCTACTTTTGTTTCTGCATGTGCTTTTCTATCCTACCTAATTTGATTGTTTTATGCCTTTGAACTCTAAATTTGAACTATCATTTCGGAGAAGGGCTAAAACAACCTCTGATCTATCGGGATTAGACACAAAAAGTCGGGAGAAATTCAAAAATAGCCAGATTTATAAGTGGTCGTTCAAAAATAGTCCAGTTTCAAAAGTAATCGAAATTTAGCCACTTTTCATATAAAATTAAATCTAAGCGAAAACACTGTTCAAAACTCGGAAAATACGTCAGTATATTATGCTGGAGTTACAACATAAGTATACTTGGACTCCAATATATTATACTGGACTTCCACGATAAGTATACTGGAACTCTAGCATAATATGATGGAGTTCCAATATAAGTACACTAGAACTCCAACACAATATACTAGAGTTCCAGCAAAGTATACCGGTCCAGTATAATATACTAGAAGTTCATACACAAATGCTCGAATCTCTAGTATATTATATTGGAATTTTCCCTGTGTTGAAGTTCCAACATAATATGCTGGAAGTTCATACACAAGTGCATCAAACTTCAGTATATTATGTTGGACCGGTTACTATTGCAGCAAAAAAATGGCTATTTTTTATTGACTTGGTAAACACTGGCTATTTTGAATGACCAGTCCAAAAACTCACTAGACCTTGCTATTTTTACCAAAAATTCCTACGTTAAACTATTGGACCAAAAATGCACCCACATTTTCTTTTCGCCCAAAAATTTCCAATAAGACAAAAAAGAGAAATTTTCGTAAAGCACTATCTTTTAGTGATAATTAGCTATATATAGATAACATTTGCTATATTACGGTTTGTAGATACATTTTCTGTTGTTATAAGATGTATTATATGTATTTAAGCTACTGTATTCATGAATACGGTAGCAAATAAGCGTGAATCAGGAAAGTCCAGCTAATCAGTTATTGTATTTGACCGTGTTCATGGCGTGAAACAAGGGATTACAGCTGGACATATTATTGTATTCGACTGTATTCACGACGTGAAACAGGGGATTACACTATTTTTAAACAAAAAAGTGAATCAATTAACATAATAGACTCCTAATATAACTCAACAAACTCACTTATAACACACAAAATTTGTATTTTCAGTTATAAAAAAGATTCTCAGCCGAAAAATACCCAAAAAATATAGTAATCTTCAAAGAAATTATATAATACATCTGAATGCATAAATTATATTAATTTAAAAAATATATGAATACATTTATGGCATATATCGTAACAATGAGTACAATAAAATACATAAAATAAGACGGGATACATTAAAATACATTAAAAAAAGATAGTGAATACGATGAAATACATGGAATACAATGAGATACATTGAATTACAATGGGAAAAAAGACAATGAATACAATAAAATACATGAAAATACATTGAAATATTATAATAGAAAATTAAGTTGCTCAGCCCGAACTCCGTCATCTTTATTCAAGAAAAAACCCTAATTCCGGAGAATCCGCCATTCCATTCACCGCCGTGAACCCCAACATAATAGCGGCCAACAAAATCATCATCAAAGGAATCCTATAGAATGGTTCACTCGGTGAAAAATGTTTCATGCTTGGCAAGAGTTTTTAGGCATCATTAGGGGATTACAAAACTGTCTAAGTGGGAGTTTTATCTTTCAGATGCAAACAAACTAATATATCTTATATGAATTTGAAACTGATCAAATCACGGGCTTGGTGTTGTATATTTTAGCGGAGGAGAAGACATGGGAAGTAGAGAGAGAGAGAATAGATATGGGGCAGAGATAGGAGAAATTTGAAGGAATATGAGAGAGAAAAATAATACAAATCTTATTTTATGGCTCAAGGGTTGGGGTGACCATAAATAGATATTTGGGTATAAAAAATCAAAAGATAACTATGGAATATAATTTTTAAAAATGATATTTATTTAAAATAAATAAGGTGTCAACCTTTGCTATAGGATGTAACTAATCCGACAAAAAAGATCAAATTGGTACCAAATCCAATAGATCAAGTGCAATTTGGCCCTATCCGAATATGAAATAGCGAAAAAGGGGATTTGGCATGCATGACAACTAAGTCCAACAATTGGCATAAAGAACCAACATTTTAGGATTTGGCACGTTGTAGCCTAAAGTTATTATTTCTCTTGTAATGGTGCAACCACCATCCTAAAAATAAGCCCTGACAAAATTATTTTCTTAAAAATAGCAAATATTTAAAATTCCCTCGCTCTTCTCTCATAGCAACCATCATCCTAGAAAAAGCTTCCAAATATTTTCTAGTTATCACATTGTATAAAATAATAATAATGTTTATATAAAAAAGTATATTAAAAATGTTATTTTCCTTATTTTATAACACATTTCAGATTTAAAAACTCAAGTTCAAGACGATTCCACGTGTTTATCCCCCACTGTATCCCGTGTATATCTTGATGTACACCAATAGTGTATATCATGTGTGTCTGTGTATATCTATAAAAACTTGTGTTATATATATGATATACAATGTGATATACACGTGCGTACATAAAATATTATGTTGTATACACCGTATACAAAATTATATATACAGACGCACGTAAAAATCATATGTGATATACACTGATGTACACGATATTTAACGTGATATACACATGTCGCAATTAGAATTTTAGGTTTTATTTTTTTACCTGCAACTAGTCTAAATCTGTCACGCCCCAAAACCAAAGGGCGCGACCGGGTAGACACAGTCAAGCGAACCTGGTGCCTTTCCTATCACACATGTTGCCCCGTGATTTCAATGCTCATTATTCAAGTGAAACATCCATTTATGATTAAACATATTCTTACGAGTCATAATAACATACATGCTCACTTTACATGATCTACAAGTTATACTGCCCAAAACACATAAGTACATAACCCACATTTTCCTGTCTACGGAGCCCATAAGGATACAAAAGAGTGTTACAATACTTGCCGGTAACAAAGCTCCGGTTATACCTTATACAAATACCAAAATAAGACTGCGGGAGGAAAAGCGGCATGATTCACGTAGGGCCCCGAGAGAGAAGGGCTCACCAGTACAGCTGGCGGAAAGTGGAGGAGGTGCTATTGTCGATGGATTGGAGTACCTGCTATAGAACCACCTACAATCATAACAAGAATGTAGCGCCCCCGGCAAAAGGGATGTCAGTACATTTGAATTGTACTTGTATGTATGAAAACTTTATCCCAAGTACAATCAAACAATACACAATTAAGAGACAGTAAGAAAACCAACAAGCATTGCACGTAGGAAGAAACAACCAAAATCAAAAGTTTCACAATCTCTCCTTTTCCCTTTCCAACATTTCCATATTCAAGAGTTTCATTTATTTTTATTTCAATAGTGATTATAGTCACTTTTCCACCCTTATTACCTCGACCACCCTTAGTACCTCGGCCACCCTTATTACCACAACCCACACCCTATTACTTCGTGTTGCGGCGCGCATACCGACCCTGCCTGACAATCACATTTTGTAATCACAACCACAAACAATACATCACAAGAATCATCATTTCAAGGAAACACAAGTTCATATCAACAATTAATACATTTGGGCCCAAGGCACTATAACTGTTACCAAGCAGTAATTCATGTATAAGGTGTTGTCGTAATCGTTTAACTTATTTGCGTCATTTCACAACACCCTCTTTCATTACTTACCACACATGGTTTTAGCCATTATACTCATTCCCACATTTGGACACAATAACATTCTTTCATTCGTTAACACATACCACGTCGGTATCCTCAAGCATATACAAATTGTGCACATAATAAGGTAGGCACATCAAATTAGTTCTTACAATCACATATAACATGGTAGTGTGGAAAATCAACTAAGACAATAAATACATATATTTTCATACAGGGTACACATACCGTATGCTCGTCACAACAAAAAAATTCTACAAGAGTTAAAGTTAGCCATACATACCTCAAATTCGCCCCTCAATGATACTACAATGATCCAATACACTTAAGCAACTTCAATCTACAATACAACATTCAATAGGGCCAATATTAGTAACAGATTCCATAACTTAAACCATTTAGTCATATTATCAAACGCCTTGTAGGTATAAATCTTTTCATCTCATAACCATAGTATTAGTTCATCCAACTATCACTATTAACCAATAATTTATTCCACCATCATTCCTAACCAATTTATAACTTCCAACAATATATGTATAACCATCCATTCACACCCAACTAATAAATCATATCAAATAATCACCCTTTCAATCTCTATAATAATTATGTATTTATATAGGAAACTTATGGCTTCTAACGCTACACCAAGAGTTCCAATACTTAATTCATACTCATATTCCCATAATATATCCATATATGTAAGTCTAAGGTGTAGGATTTATCTTTTGGAAGAAATCTTGCAGAACCCTCCTTTGAGTTCTTGAAGGAATATCTTGAAAATCTATGTGTTTTATGAGAAGAGTTCATCAATACTAGTGTAGGAATGACGGAATTTCACACCAAGTAAATGAAGGTTGCTTACCTTGAAGATTTGGGGAGTTGAAGGTCTTGAGAGGGTGAAAGAAGAACCCCAAGTTCGTCCAAATGAAATGGGTAAAAATGAACCCCAAAATTGTGTATATAAAATGTTTTGGGCGCCACAGGTGACGCTGATTCCAGTTGCTCAAAAATTCATGGTGTCACGGCTAGCACCCGACGCTACCCAGGGCACTGGGACGGAAGGAACACGAAAATGGTCTTAACTTCTGTATACACCTCCAATTAACAAATGGTTTGATGTGTCGGAAACTAGACTCAAAGAGCTTTAATTTGATAGGTTGTGCATCTCACAACTCCTTATATACACGTAGATATGTTTGTCCAAAGTGAAGTCTTGTGCTATTCATTTGAAATCTTAGCCTATTATGAAATTTTCCAACTTGGCTTAGACTTAGGCTTCCCTTTGGACCTCACATCACTTATTACATGACTCGTACACTTATACACCACATCCAATTCATTTGCATCATATTTAAGCACATAAAATATTACAATTAATCTACCTAGTACCCTGAAATCCTATATCACCTAGCAAAATTTTTCGGGGCCTTACATTCTCCGTCGCTTAGGATCATTTGTCCTCGAACGAGAGGTAAAGCCCGAACCAAACACCCAACATTACATATTTCTTTTCTGTCATACCTCAAGTCTCTAAATTTGACTAACTCCCACATTTTTCAGAAATTTCGTGAGAGTATCCTTTGTAATTAGGTCTATCTACCTGTCAGAGAGCCTCCCGAAACATAATTAGGCCTATCCTTTGTAATTAGGCCTATCCCTAGAACTGGTGTACAATTTATTACCTCAACAACTTGTACATATTTATACACTTTAAACAACTTACACGTAGCTCATTCTCTTTACACCACAAATTGCATGTGGTTCAACCAATGTCATTTACTTGCACACAACTGGGTCACCTCAATGAGCCTCGTACAATTCAATCACTTTAACATGCCAAAAATTCTTCAATTAATCATTACCAGTCTACACTACCAGTAATCATTTACCTACCACATAAGTTTCACAAAATTTTCATTTACTTCAAGGGTTGCACATTACCCAAATAGCAACAACATTTGCAATTCATCACACATTGGGAAGTTACAACAATAAGGCAATTTGGGGAAAATGGGGTGCCTTTGCACAAATTTGAACACTACCTCAAATTGCTTAAAGACAATTATTCGCACGATCACTACTAGACTTGTTCGAATAGATGAGGATATTTCTCTTTCATTTCTTTTTCCGCTTCCCACGTATCTTCCTCGACTTGTTGACTTCGCCACAATACTTTAACTGAAGCAATTTCCTTGTTCCTCAATTTTCGGACTTGCCTATCAAGAATAGCAACCGGAACCTCTTCATATGATAAGTCTTCACTCACCTCAATAGACTGAATAGGTACGATGGCGGCGGGATCTCCAACCAATTTCTTCAACATAGACACATGGAATATCGGGTGACTAATGACATGTCAAGGGGCAATTCCAACCTATAAGCCATCTGTCCTATCATTTGAGCGATCCGATATGGCCCGACATACCTTAGGCTCAATTTACCTTTCTTCCCAAATTACATGACTCCCTTCATGGGAGATACTTTCAAGAACATCGAATCATCCACTTGGAATTCCAATTCTCTTCGACGCACGTCTACATAAGATTTCTGACGACTCTAAGCAATTTTCATCTTCTCTTGAATGACTTTAACTTTTTCCATAGCCTTATGCACAAGATATAGCCCTAACAACTCTACTTCACCCACTTCGAACCATCCAATCGGAGACCTACACCTTTTTTCGTATAATGCCTCAAATGGGGCCATCTGAATGCTAGCAAGAAAGCTGTTGTGTAAGCAAATTTTATAAGTGGAAAGTGATCATCCCAATTATCTTTAAAATTTAAGACACGAGCCCCCAACATACCTTCAAGCGTCTGAATAGTATGCTCTGCCTGACCATCAGTCTATGGATAGAAAGTCGAGCTAAGCTTCACCTCAGTACCCAAACCTTGCTGAAATTTCCTCCAAAAGTTAGCTGTGAACTGGGACCCTCGATCTGAGATAATAGAAAATGGAGTTCCATGATGCCTTACTATTTCCTTGATATACAATTGGTCATATTGTTCTGTAGTGTCGGTGGACTTGACAGGCAAAAAGTGAGCTGATTTCGTAAGTCGATCCACAATTACCCAAATCGAGTCAAACTTGCACTGAGTGTGAGGTAACCCTACCACAAAATCTATGTTGATCATCTCCCACTTCCACATTGGTATCTCCACAAGTTGAGTTAACCCACCGGGTCGCTGATGCTCAGCTTTTACTTGCTGACAATTCGGACATTTAGATACAAAGTCCGCCACACCCTTCTTCATACCGTTCCACCAATAAATTTCCTTGAGATCATGATACATTTTCGTAAAACCTGGGTACACAAAATAACTGGAATTGTGAGCCTCCGCCATTACCCTCTCCCGAAGATTACCCACATCTGGAACACATCGCCTACCTTGACATCGTAACACACCATCCTCGCTGCCGAGTGAAAATGTCGAAGTCTTGTTATTCAAAACTGCCTCCTTCATCCGTGCCAATGCTGGATCAATAAATTGCTTTTCCTTGACTTCCTCTACAAGTGACGATTCTGCTCCATTGTGCACCGTAACATTCTCCTCGTTTGAGGTCAAAATACAAAACCCCAGACTGGCCAATTGATAAATCTCCCAAGCCAAGGGCCTCTGATCCTCTCCCAGATGAGCCAAACTACCCATAGATTTTCGGCTGAGAGCCTCGGCCACGATATTCGCCTTCCCTGGATGGTACAAAATATCCATATCATAATCCTTGAGTAATTCTAATCACCGCGCTGCCTTAAATTCAACTCCTTATGCTTGAACAAATATTAGAGACTCTTGTGGTCCGAGAACACATCCACATGGACCCCAAAAAGATAATGCCGCCATATTTTCAATGTAAATACCACTACCACAAGCTCCAAATCGTGCGTCGGATAATTCTTCTTGTGATTTTTTGAGTTACCTTGAAGCATACACTATAACTTTCCCATGCCGCATCAACACACACCCCAAACCAACCCTTGAAGTATCACAATACACCACAAATCCCTCTACACCTTCTGGAAAGGTTAACACTGGTGCCGAGGTCAATCTCGATTTCAACTCCTGAAAGTTTTTCTCACAAACGTTGGACCATTGGAACTTTACTTACTTCTGCGTCAATTTAGTCAATAAGGAGGCGAGCGTAGAGAATCCCTCCACAAACCTCCGATAATATCCAGCTTGACCAAAGAAACTACGAATCTTTGTCGGGGTCGTTGGTCTAGGCTAATCTTTCACTGCCGCGATCTTTTGGGGATCCACCTAAATCACTTCACTGGAAACAACATGTCCCAAAAAGGTAACAGACTCCAACCAAAATTCACATTTCGAAAATTTAGCATACAACTGGTGCTGATGAAGAGCCTGCAGAACTGCCCTGAGGTGATCGGCATGATCCACACGGCTCCACGAATAAACAAGAATGTCATCAATGAAAACAATCATGAAGGAGTCTAGAAATGGCTTGAAGACCCGATTCATAAGATCCATAAAAGGTGCCGGGGCGTTGGTTAGTCCAAAATACATGACCAAAAATTGAAAGTGACCATAGCGAGTTCTGAAATCGGTCTTAGGAATGTCTTGCTCTCTGATCTTCAATCGGTAATACCCGGACCATAACTCAATTTTGGAGAAGAATCTTGCACCTTGCAATTGGTCGAACAAATCATCTATCCGAGGCGAAGGATATTTATTCTTGATGGTGACTTTGTTAAGCTACCGATAATCAATACACATCCGGAGCGACCCATCCTTCTTCCTGACAAAAAGAACCGGAGCACCCCACGGTGACACACTTGGCCGAATGATCCCCTTTTCTAATAAATCCTTCAGCTACTCCTTCAACTTCCTTAACTCCGCTGGAGCCATTCTGTATGGTGGAATAGATATTGGCTGCGTATCTGGCAATACATCAATCCCGAAATCGATCTCCCTATATGGCGGAATCCCTAGAAGCTCGTCTAGAAATACTTCAAGAAACTCATTCGCGACTGGAATGAACTCGGGGCTAGACACTTCTAATGTGGTGTTCGCAACCCAGACCAAATGATAAACACACCCCTTCTTAATCATTATCGAAGCCTTAAGGTAGGAAATAAACCTACCCTTCGGCACACACCATTTCCCTTCCACTTAATAACCGGCTCATTAGGAAACTCGAGCCTCGTGATTCTGGTTTGGCAGTAAAGTTTAGAAAAGCACGAATAAAGCCAGTCCATTCCCATAATAACATCAAAATCCACCATACCAAGCTCAATAAGATCGCCCGTGGTAACATGACCACATACCACAACAACATAATTCCTATAGTCTTGCGCAACTGTAATAGAATCACCAACCGGAGTCGATACAGAGAACGGCTCACGAAGCTGTTCAGGTTCTATCCCAAAACGCGAAGCAATAAACGGGGTAACATAAGACAAAGAGGACCCCAGATCAATAAGATCATAACAATCAAGTGCTTGACAGTCAATAGTGATTATAGTCACTTTTCTGCCCTTATTACCTCGGCCACCCTTATTATGTCGGCCACCCTTATCACCACAATCCACACCTTATTACTTCGTGTTGCGGCGCGCAACTCGACCACGACTGACAACCAAATTTTGTAATCACAACCACAAACAATACATCACAAGAATCATCATTTCAAGGAAACACAAGTTCATATCAACAACTCATACATTTGGGCCCAAGGCAGCATAACAGCCACCAAGCAGTAATTCATGTACAAGGTGTTGTCGTAATCGTTTAACTTATTTACGTCATTTCACAATACCCTCTTCCATTACTTACCACGCAAGGTTTTTAGCCATTATACACATTCCCACATTTGGACACATTAACGTTCTTTCATTCGTTAACACATGCTTCCACGTCGGTATCCTCAAGCATTTACAAACTTTGCACATAATAAGGTAGGCACATCATGGTGGTGTGAAAATCAACTAAGGCAATCAATACACATATTTTCATACAAGGTACACATACCGTATGCTCGTCACAACAAAAGGATTCTACAAGAGTTAAAGTTAGCCATACATACCTCAAATTCGCCCCTCAATGATACTACAATGATCCAATACACTTAAGCAACTACAATCTACAATACAACATTCAATATGGCCAATATTAGTAACAAATTTCATAACTTAAGCCTTTTAGGCATATTATCAAATGCCTTGTAGGTATAAATCTTTTCATCTCATAGCCATAGTATTAGTTCATCCAGCTATCACCATTAACCAACAATTTATTCCACCATCATTCCTAACAAATTTATAACTTCCAACAACATATGTCTAACCATCCATTCACACCCAACCAATAAATCATATCAAATAATCACCCTTTCAATCTCTACAATAATTATGTATTTATATAGGGAACTTATGGATTCTAATCACTACACCAAGAGTTCCAACACTTAATTCATACTCATATTCCCATAATATATCCATATATGTAAGTCTAAAGTGTAGGATTTACCTTTTAGAAGAAATCTTGCAAAATCCTCCTTTGAGTTCTCGAAGGAATTTCTTGAAAATTTATGTGTTTTATGAGAATATTTCATCATTACTAGTGTAGGAATGATGGAATTTCATACCAAGTAATCAGAGGTTGCTTACTTTGAAGATTAGGGGAGTTGAAGGTCTTGAGAGGGTGAAAGAAGAACCCCAAGTTCGTCCCAATGAAATGGGTAAAAATGAACCCAAAAATTGTGTATATAAAATGTTTCGGGCGCCACAGGTGGTGTTGGGCGCTGACTGTGGCGCTGATTCCAGTAGCTAAAAAATTCCTAGCGCTACGGCTAGTGCCCGGCGCTACCGAGGGTGCTGGCGACGGAAGGGACACAAAATGGTCATAACTTTCTGTATACATCTCCAAATGATGAACAGTTTGATGCGCCGGAAACTAGACTCAAAGAGCTTTGTTTTGATAGGTTGTGCATCCCACAACTCCTTATATACACGTAGATATGCTCGTCCAAAGTGAGGTCTTGTGCGTATTCTTTTGATATCTTAGCCTATTATAATATTTTTCAACTTGGCTTAGACTTAGGCTTCCCTTTGGACCTCACATCACTTATTACATGACTCATACACTTATTCACCACATCCAATTCATTTGCATCATATTTAAAGCACATAAAATAGTACAATTTGTTTATCTGGCACCCCGAAATCATATATCGCCTTGCAAAATTTTCCGGGGCCTTACCAAATCACTTTCTAATCTTGATCAAATTTGTATATAGTCTCGTTTAGGTATTTTCAATCAATTTCAATCACACCCAATCGTTCAATCCAACAAAAAAAGAAGAGAGAAAAAAACAAAGTTGAAATGTATTTTTTTCTCTCTTAATTTTGTTTCTGATTTTCTCTGACCTGAAATCAACCTTACATTTTCATTCCACTGATTTTTTTTCCGCTTAATTTACAAGCCAGAAGTTTTTTTTGGGAGAATATATATAAGAGAATAGTTTTTTAAGCATTTGGCTATATAATGCCCAATTGTTTTAGGGCTATCCTTGTTGAACCTAATTAAACAAAATAAGAATCTTGCTGAAAATAGTGGCGATTTTCCTCGATAGTGGTTTCACTAATGAACAGGAAACTAGTGCCAAACAATAAATATCCATCTTGAAGAGTTATTCCATTTTACCTTGTAGAATTATGCGGAGTTGATTAATTGTGTGTGTAATGTAGGTGCAAAGAAGGCACGTGAAGTGGTATTGCATGTTCTATGGGATGTGTGGGTGGACAGTGATGTTTCAATTGCAGAAGCTGTTGCAGTTGTTAGAGATATTTTTGCAGAAAATGCAAAGCAATTTTACAAGCTTGATGTTTCTAAAACATATACTGATGTCAAACCTCAGCCATTATCGCCTATTTCCTTCCAAAAGGAAGACTTAAATGGCCCATTGACCGATGTTACCCTTGTTCGCATTATTTGGTTAGATTTCTCCGCACAACATAGATGTCGTGTAAGCTTTACCTTCTCTTTTTCCTTCGAATTGTTTAATGAATATAGCCTTGCATCTTACATTATTTGAATTTTCCTCCTCCGCTAAGATTGGCCAAACTGATTATTTGAACATTTTGTTATTGGAATTTGAAAGTTGACACACCAATTAATCCTTTTGCAAATTATTTTCCACTAGCATAGATCTGCTATTACATAATATGATGTTTAATCAAGGTCTAGTACAAAAAGTTCATTCGTTGGTTAAGTTTTCAGGACTTTGTGATTACCGCTACAACATGATTCGTATTGAATGTTAATTGGTATTTCCCTGGTTTAGTCAAAAGTTGATAAAATTGATTAATTTCTTGTGCATCACTTGCAGGTTGTTCCACAACAACGCTTCTATAGTTCTGTGAAAATGCATGGTCTTGGCTTAACTGTTGAATGTATGCGACTCAGTTCAATAACAGATAATCTCTGCGAGGAAAATTCAATCCCTCCCTCGGGTGAGGTCAGAATTGTTCCTGATGTATCAACCAAATGCAGACTCCCCTGGTACTACTTGCAAATCTATGTGTTATTGCTTGATATATTCAACTTTTTCATTTATCTTCTTGGTTTTAAGCTAAAATATGCACGTTGTCCTTATATTTCCTTCGACAAGTCATAATGATAAGATTAGGGAAGACACCCATTCATGCTTTCCGTGGTTAGCACTGGTATAGTGTCAACTCTATCCTTGTTGCCTCTCTAAAATCAGCATAGAACATTTTCAGTTTTGTGAAATGTCTCACTAAACCATATCTATGGTGGCAGAACTCCATGTGTCAATCGGTGTTGAAGAGAATTCCATGCTTGCAGTTTCAATTATGCTATTGCTAATTAAAGATCAGCTTCTGCCTTACAAGCTTTGCATCTCAGTTTCTATTCACCAAGTCATTATAGCCCTTATCAACTTTCTATTTCTCTCATTGTGCACTTATCTCTGTCAACTCTCATTATTACTCTTTCATTCCTAACCGAAATGGTCATCCTTACATATAAGATGCAATGGTAGTGTATGGTGAGATGGCCATCCCTATCAAGAAGATGCAATGGTTACATATTCACCCAAGGGTGTGGCCTAGTGGTTATTAAAGTGGGTTGAGAGCTAGAGTTCTCAGGTTCAAATTTAATTTCAGTGGAGACAAAAAACACTAGGTGATTTCTTCTTATTTATCCAAGCCTTGGTGGATAGAGTTACCTGGTACCTGTTGCTGGTACCTGTTGCTAATGGGAGGTAATAGGTGTCCTGTGGAATTAATCGAGGTGCGTCAAGCTGGCCCCGGCACCACGATTATTCAAAAAAAAAGATGCAATGGTAGCATATATGGTGAGGGATAATTGCGTGAAATCTTGTTACATTCATTTGATTTTCAAGTACTCACTTTTAGAGTCCATTTACTGTTCTTACCCTCCTTTGTGTAGTTACAATTTTGTGTATCTTTCCGTCTTTACATATTATCAATTCTTACCATATTTAATACTTCCCCTCAATTATTCTTATATTATAGCGTACATGTCGTATGCTCCTAGTTTACTACAGATATTGTCAATTTTGAACGCTCATGAGTGATTTTGTGAGGGCACCTGCGACGTCTTTTGAGTTGACAAACTCATAACATGCACCTTGGACTCAATCTTTTGTCGAATGAAGTGATAATATTCTACTTGAATATGCGTCATTGTTTCATGAAATACTGGATACAAAGCGATATGTAATGCGGCTTGATTATCCCAAATCAATTTCGTCAGCTCGTCCACTCCAATCTTATCTCTTGTGAAACTTGCTTAGCCATATAGGCTCGTAAGTAGCCAATGCCATACCTCAATATTCTGCCTTGTGCTTGACCTAGCCGCCACATCTTGCTTTTCACTTTCCTGGATATTAGATTGCACCCAATTAAAATATAATAACTTGAAGTGGATCGTCTATTAGAGCAAGAACTTGCTCAATTTGCATAGAATCCACAACAATGTGTGTATGTCCCTTGTTTTCACCAAATAAACCTTATCCCGGAGAACCTTTGACATCTCTTAGGATGCGAATTACTGCATTCCAAAGACTATCACAAGGTGACCGGAGAAACTGGATAACCACCCTTGCGACTTCCTCGAAACTAAAGCACCTATAATACCAAAAATCGCAATGGCTCTCAGAGTGCTCCAAATTGCTCATCACAATGCTCTTACCCCCCTCTTCATTCTGGAGTTCATGGAAGTAAGTCTGCCACTTTCTCTTGATCTATGCCTCCTCCATTAAAACTCTGTCGTCTTCGTCTTTGATGTACCTCACTTGGTCCAGATCCCTCGCCTTAGCCAGCCAAAACAACTTTATGCACCCGCCTGTGTCCCTCAGTTCTTCATACAAACGAGCAAACACTGCAGTGTTAGCTTCCATGATCGCTAACTTCGCCTCCTTCATAGCCTTCTTTTACCCTTCTCCTCCTCGTCCGTGCTTTCTACTAACTTCAAATATGCTGCTTTCTTGGTTTTTACTTTCCTTTGGACCTCCTCATTCCACTACCAGTCTACTTTGTGGCCTCCAGCGTAACCTTTAGATACCCCTAACACCTATCTCGCAGACTCCCTAATGCAGTCCGTCGTCCTCGCCAACATAGTACTTGCGTCCCCACACTCTCCTAATACCCTACAGCCAACAACTTTTCTTGCAACTCCTAAGCCTTGTCCTTTGTTAGAGCTCCCCACCTAATCTTCGGTTGACCACACCCAACTCTCTTCTTCCTCTTTAGCACGACGTCTAAGTATATCACCAAAAGCTTATACTGGGTCATGAGGTTCTCACTCGGAATAACCTTACAAACGGTACATAGACCTTTATCACACCTCCGTAGAAGGAGAGAGCCAATTTGGTTCTTGGCCGCCGTGCTTTTGAAGGTAATCAAGTGCTCTTCCCTCTTCTTAAAACTCGAGTTTGCTATCACCAAATCAAACGCCTTAGCGAAATCCAACAGCGACGTACCTCCTCCGTTTCTGACCAAAGCCGCCATGCACCTCATCATAGCCCCCAACAGACCTCCTAATATGTCCATTAAAATTCTCTCCTATGAATATTGTTTCAGTGGACGGAATACCACGCACAACCTCATCCAAAATTTCCCAAAAGCGCCTATTAACGTCCTCATCCAAGCCCACTTGGGGCGCGTAAGCGCTAATAACATTCAAAGTACGCTTTCCAACCACTAATTTAATAGCCATCAGCCTATCATTCACCCGCCCAACCTCTACCACTAGCTCTCCGAGATCCTTGTCCACCAAGATGCCCACTCCCTTTCTTACCTGTTGAGTGCCACTATTTAAACCCGTCCGCCTCCGGCGCCTTAGACCCTACCCACCTAATCTCCTAGACACAAGCTATATTAATCTTTCTATAGATGTCTCTGTCAAAGTCCCTATATTCCAAGATCCAATTCTCAACCTAATAGCTCCCTTATGCCCCTTACCACCTGCCCCCCTCTGTTACCTACCGCAGGACATGTCCTTCATCCACCATCCTTCCCCACAGCCACAGTAACCTACGATATACTAAAGGCTAATAAGTAATAAGATAAGTTGCAACTACCGGACCTTAATCACGCTAACATAATAAGCACACTGATAAGTCTAAACGAACACGAAAACAACTTAAGAGACATTTATCATGAAAGTTCTAAAATCTCGAAGCAACTTGTGCATAATTTTCTCTAAACATCTAATGTTAGGAAAACAGGTTGCGGATTAAGCCATCCCTTACCTTTCGAGCCAGCAACTATAAACTTATTTCAGAATGACCAATCCACTCAATTCGCTGACGTATTTATAAATCAATACGATATCAGGGTTAACAACCTGTCAATTCATAAATAAAATAAATGTGATCTCTTTTTAGGTATTTTGGTTTCTTTTTTTGTGTGTGTGTGTGTGAGAGAGAGAGAGAGAGAGGATGAAGGTTTTTGAAATCTCACTATACTATGTGATATACAGCTACTTTGACAACTTGTAGGAAATGGGCAGAATATAGCATCAAACTAGGAAATGGGCAGAATATAGCATCAAACTAAATAATTTTTAGTTGAATAGTTTGAAGTTGTGGACAAACTCAATGTCTAATTATTTGTTGTCTTGTCAGCGAGAAAGATATGGACCTTGGCTTGGCAACTGTTCAATTAACTTGTCAAGTGTCTCTATAACTTGGACTGATACTATTCCAGAGTTTACACATTTGCAATCATGCATGTTTATGTGCGCCTTTTGATACAGGGCAAGAAACCAAGAAATGGTTTTGGTTGACATGTTAACTGAACCTGGTAAAGCATGGCAGTACTGTCCGAGGGATGTGCTTCGTAGATTTTCAACAATTTTAGAAGATGAATTTGGCTTGGTATGTTTTAAGATCTTTTGTGCAGGAGCTGAAAGATATTATTGATCTAATGCATATGTATATGTTCAGGTTATGAATGTAGGTATTGAAGTTGAATTTTACCTTTTGAAGAGTGTAATAAAGTATGTCAGGGAAGTTCCCTCTTATATTTTGTTTTTAGAGTTTCACTTCTATGATATATATATATATATATATATATATATATATATATATATATATATATATATATATATGTATGTATGTATGATGTGTTTGAAGTTTCTTATTCGAACTTTTAACACTAAACGTGAAAAGAAATGCTACAGGGATGGAAAAGAAACATGGGCCCCAATTGACAGGTCCTCTTACTGCTCTACAGCAGCAATAGATGTTGCGTCATCAGTTCTTGAAGAGGTTTTCGTTTCATTGCAGTCCTTGAATATTATTGTCGAGCAGGTTAGTTTGCATTTCCTTGATTCTTATTTTGTGAAATTGATTGTATATAGAGAACTGCAAACTATTAGGAACTTTTAGAGTACTATCATGGAAAAATGACTGCATACTAAAATAGTATAGCTAAAAAAGGACTTCATGCAACGGACCAACAAAACAAACTACTAGTACATGTTTTCCTTTTACTCAAAGTAAAGCTTTGCAGTAGGTACGAGGTACCTTACGATATTATTCTTTGTTTTCAGTAATATTTGTTATTTGTGACTTGAAATATTTCCTTGTATTTTTTAGAAAACCCATATCCCTATAGGTTTGGGAAAACCCATTGTCCTAATAAATTTTGGAAAGGAAAAACTATTGTCCTTGTCAAATTGGGAAACCTTTCTCTTATAAGTCTGAGACTATTTGGGATCTGTATATAAGGGTTGTAGCTGGGGAGTCTATAAATTGTATTGTGCTTTTCTTCTTATTCATAGTGGAAAACTCTCTCTGCTCCAGCATGGGGATTAGGCTTAGCCGGACCTCGTTAAATCCTTGTGGTGTTTTTCTTCTCTATTTATTTTGTGTGTGATTGTCCGCTAGTTAACCCACGATCTTCCGTAACAATTGGTATGAGAGCAAGGTTCGAGTTTCTACATATAATCTAGGGTTAAAATGTCTTCATCATCTTCAACGAAATACAAAGTAGAGAAATTTGACGGGGTTCCAGTTTCAGTCTATGGAAGATTTGGATGAAATCGTCCCTGGTGGTACAAGGGTTATGGAAAGCAATTGATGAGGATTTTCCTCAAGATATGAAAGAGGCAGAGAAGGCAAACCCGAAGGAGAGGGATTTGAGTGCAATCTTCATGAGCGTTACGGATATCGATCTTCGGGAAATTGTTGAAGAAACTTCTGGAGCAACGACATGGAAGAAGCTGGAAGATTTGTATTCTAAGTAATCGCTGACAAACAACCTCTACCTAAAAAAGAGGTTATACAATCTCCAAATGAATGAAAGTACACCCGTTAAAACTGACCTTGATGAGTTTGATTCAATTATAATGGACTTGAATAACGTGGATATCAAAATTGAGAGTGCGGATCAAGCCTTGATTGTGTTATGTTCTTTACCGCCGTCTTATGATACTTCTGCTGATACGCTGCTATATGAGAAAGACAATATTTCACTAGAAAATATTAGTAATGCGTTAAAATTTAAAGAGTTGAAAAAGAGCTTTCTAGACGGCATAATTGAGGGCGAGAATCTTGTGAGTAGGGGAAGAACACAACAAAAAGACTTTAATAGGAAAAAGTCCACCGCAAGATCTAAGCCTAGAGCAACGAAGCAGAATTGTTATGAGTGGGCGGAGTAATGTCACTACAAGAGAGATTGTCCCAAGCTAAAAGAGAAAAGAGGGAATCAGGAAATAGATAATTCGGCAAATGTTGTTAACACTGACAATACTTCTGATGATAGTAGCTATATTGGGGAAGTATGTGATGTGAGTTCTAGTCATGGGCAAAATTCTTGGTTTCTTGATTCTTGTGCTACTTTTCACATGTGTCTATACAAGAATTAGTTTGCAACTTACAAGCAAATGAGTGAGATTATCTACATGGAAGATGATAATCCATTACCAGTAGAGGGGATTGGTAACATCAGTTTGGGAATGTTGGATGGAATTGTCAAAAACATTGAATGTTGGCATGTTCCTCGAATAAAGAGAAATTTGATTTCTCTTTCGACATTAGATGATCAAGGGTGTATGTTTCTCTCCGAGAATAGAATACTTAAAGTGTGTAAAGGCTCTATGGTACTCATGAAGGGTAAATTGCATTCTAAGTTGTATCATATTCAAACCAATGTAGTTGAAGAGGAAAGTGTTGTAGCTTCTGGGAAAAGTGATATGAATCTGTCTTAGTTATGGTACTTGCGACTTACTCATATGAGTGATAAGGATTGTCTTTGTTGAGTAAGCATGATTTGTTGAATGGGTACAAAAATCAAGTTTTGAATTTTTGTGAGAATTATGCGTTTGATAAACAGACAAGGGTAAAGTTCAACAAGAAGCCAAGCACATGACTACGGACAAGTTAGATTATATACATTTAGACTTGTGGGGGTCCTAACAGAGTTCCCTCAAAGAATGGTGCCATGTATTTTATGACTTTGATTGATGATTACTCAAGGATGGTGTGGGTGTATTTTCTCAAAATAAAGGATGAGGCATTTCCGACATTTGTTAAATGAAAGACGATGTTTGAGAGGAAGACGAAAGAAAAGTGAAGTGTTTTCGAACTGACAATAGGTTGGAATTTCGCAATGATGAGTTCGCTAAAGAGAGGGCATAGTGAGACACCTCACTTGTGTCGAAACACCATAATAGAATGGTGTTGCATAATGTATGAACAGAACGCTTTGTGATAGGGCACGAAGCATGCTTTCACACTCATGTGTTAGCAAGGATTTTTGGGCTGAAACAACCAATACAACTTGTTATTTGGTCAACAGATTTCCATCCACAACTATTGAGTTCAAAACTCCTTTGTGGTATAGTCCAATTCGCCTGCTGATTATTCAAATTTAAAGATATTTGGTTGTCTTGCTTATACTCATGTGAGGGAAGTAAAACTTGAGCCGAGGACAACGAAGTGCATATTTCTAGGGTATGCAACTGGAGTGAAAGATTATAGGTTGTGGTGCACTGATCAAAAGACTACAACGCTAATTATCAGTAGGGATGTAATATATAATGAATCTGCCTCACTGGACAATCAGAGGGAAAAGACAATAGCAGAAACAGATCTTGGTGTCAGTGAGCGCATAAAGCTAGAAATTGAATCTCCACTAGCCCAGCCCAGTAATTCTAAAGTAAAGGAAGTGGAAGAGGTGTAAAATATTAATCAATATGATAATATTAATGCACCTGTGCAACGTCAACCATATAAATTGCAACAAGCAGAGAGAAGAGAGTGATCAATCCACCGCAAAGGTTTGCAAACGTGGTTGATGGGAATATTCTTGGATATACGAATCCTGTGGGATTTGCTTTGGAAATTGCAGAGACCGTTGATGAGTTTGAGTGTTATCGCTATCCATAAGCTATTCCGAGTATAGAACCAACTCGATGAGATTAGTGCTATAGCTGAGGAGATTGAGTCTCTTAACAAGTTCAGGCGTTGCCTAGACTTGGTTGATGTGTGTGAAAACGGGTAGAGCCCTTGCGAGGGCTAAGGACAAGGTAGAGAGATGTTGTTCCTCTTGATGAGAATTCAAGCCAAGGGGAAAATTTGTTATTGGTGGCTTGAACTATTTTTTTGTATTTTTTAGGGACCCCATAATCCCTCTGGGTTTGGGAAAACCCGTTGTCCTTGTCAAATTGGAAAACCTTTCTCTCGTAGATTTGAGACTATTTGAAATCTATATATAGGGGTTGTAGTTTGAGATTCTATAAATTGTATTGTGCTTTTCTTCTCATTCATAGTGGATAACTCTCTTTGTTTTTACCCCGATGATTAGGCTTAGCCGAACCTCGTTATATCCTTGTGTTGTTTTTTCTTCTCTATTTGCTTTGTGTGTGATTGTGTGCTAGTTATCCCACGATCTTCCGCAACAAACAACGTACATTACCAGATTATTCTTGCGTTTTGAAGACATTTATGACGAAGCAATGTTATAAATAGCGGGGAAAAACTAAAAAGTTTGAAAAATCTATTTTTTAATCGCTAGTTGAATTTTGCAATTTTCATTTACGAAATGACGAGAAATTTTGTTTTATATGTCACATAACTAATATCATTTGTCTGAGGATTTTATCTTACTTGAGCTTGACAAATGGACTCATAGGTACCACTTGCTTGCTTTGAAACATACAACAACAACTGCTACTATTACGCCCCATTTCTAACGAATTGGGGTCTGAATTCTCATTTCTTCTTTAAGCTCAACTCATATTATCATTATTACAAAATAAAATAATGTGAAAGTAAATAAAATAAAATAAGTATATTTAAATAAATATTAGTATTAATATAAATATTAGTATTAATAATGGCGCGTGATGATTTAAATATCATTTATATGAAGGAACAATAAAATATAACCACTAAGAGAAATTTTATGTTTAATAATATAACAATCATCTAAATACCGAAAAATATTATTACATTAGCATAATACATGAATTTAAAATAAAAGAACATCATCAAAACTTAAACAAATGATCACTTTTGTCATGTTAGTTAGATAATTATGTATTATAGTTTAAAAGTATTTAATATGATGGTATCTTAACGAACATTTCTTTGTGGACTTTTTTTGTGTATGTTTTCTCCTATTGCTTTGGTTGCTCTACCTTAACCAGTATTCTTGTTGTCGATCTTGATATCCATCTTGAAGGTACAACATAGAGTTGTTCGTGCAAGAAAATATGTTGCGATAAATATAGTCCAATAATTAGGATGTTTGCCCTTGTGCTTTATTTATTATATTTGCAAAACGTAAATATACTGAAAATTATTTCACACAAATTTAAAAGGATATTCCTTAGTTTCGGAAGACGAAAGTTGAATTTAGGGATAAGAATATACGTAGAAATACATTGACCAGTATCATAATTTTTGCATGTATGACGTTATTGTTAAATTTCGTCTGGCCCGGTTGCTCTACCCCCGCTCATCTTACGCATAGCCCCCACGACATCCTCCCTCGATACGTCTACGGTTACCCAAAATCTCGAAGACTCTCAGAATACCCCAATTCACCTAACACAATATCCTTGTCCCTTTCTTCATTCAGAAGTTTATGAAAGTAAGTCCTCATTCTCCGCTAATCTGTGCCTCTCCCATCAATATTCTACCGTCCTCGTCTCTGATACACCTCACTTGTTCTAGATCCCGAGCCTTCCTCGCCTTGGCCAGCTAGAATAACTTCTTATCCCCGCCTTTATTCCCCAATACCTAGTACAGACAACCAAACGCTGCAGTCTTAGCCTCTGTGGTTGCCAACTTCACCTCTTCCTGGCTACTGTATACCCTGTTCGCTCTCCTCTCTTTCTCGCTTGTGCTCCCTACTAACTTCAAGTACGCAGTCTTCTTCGCTTCCACTTTACCTTGGACCACTTCATTTCACAACCAGTCACCTTTGTAAACGCTAGAGTAACTCCTCGAGACCCCTAATACCTCTCTTGCCGCCTCCCTTATACAATTCGCCATCGTCGTCCACATAGCGGTCATGTCCCCACTACTTCTCTAGGCTCCCATAGCCAATAACCTCCCCTCCAACTTCTGACCTTTATCCTTTGTCAAGGCTCCCTACCTGATCCTCGGTTGTCCTCGAACAGACCTCTTGTTCCCCTTTATCCTGATACCAACGTCTATCACCAAGAGCCTATGCTGCGTTGCGAGGATCTCCCTCTGGATCACTTTGCAATCCTTACACAACTCTATAATCTGAGTGTTCATCACCGTACTTTGGAACGTAACCAAATGCTCATTCCTCTTCGGAAAGCTAGAGTTCGCAATAACCAGCTCAAAATAACATTAAACAGCTCAGTCAACCAGTCCAAGCACGCTCTACCCACACACTTCCAAAATTCTACTGAAATTTCCTCTGGCCCGATTGCTCTTCCCTTGCTCATTTTACGCAAAACCCACGACCTCTTCAACCTTGATGTATCTACAATTACCCGAAATCTCGGAGACTCTCAGAATGCCCCAATTCACCTATCACAATATCTTTGTCCCCTTCTTCATTCAGAAGTTTATAAAAGTAAGTCCGCTATCTTCGCTTAATCTGTGCCTCTCCCATCAATACTCTGTCGTCCTCGTCTCTGATGCACCTCACTTGGTCTAGATCCCGAGCCTTCCTTGCCTTGGCTAGCTAAAATAACTTCTTATCCCTGCCTTTGTACCCCAATTCCTCGTACAGACGACCAAACGCTGCAGTCTTAGCCTCTGTGACTGCCAACTTCGCCTCCTTCCTAGCAACTTTAACCTCTCTCTGTTCGCTCTCCTCTCCTTCTTGTTTGTGCTCCCACTAACAAGTACACAGTCTTCTTCGCTTCCACTTTACCTTGGACCACTTCATTTCACCACCAGTCACCTTTATGCCCGCTCGAGTAACTCCTCGAGATCCCTAATACCTCTCTCACCATCTCCCTTATACAGTTCTCCATTGTCGTCCACATAGTGGCCACGTCCCCAGTACTCCTCCAGGCTCCTATAGCCGATAACCTCCCCCCAACTCCTGAGCTTTATCCTTTGTCAAGGCTCCCCACTTGATCCTCGATTATCCTCGAACAGACCTCTTCTTCTTCTTCTTTTTCATGATACCAACGTCCATCACAAGAGCCTATGCTGCGTCGCGAGGACCTCCCTCGAGATCACCTAGCAATCCTTACACAACCCTCTATCACACCTCCTGAGGAAGAGGTAGTCAATCTGAATCTTCGTCCCCGTACTTTGGAACGTAACCAAATGCTCCTACCTTTTTGGAAAGCTAGAGTTGGCAATCACCTACACAAAAGCTTTAGCGAAATCCAAAAGCGTAGTTCCTCCTCCGTTCCTATCCCCAAAGCCGAAGCCGCCATGCACCTCGCCATGACCACCGGCAGTTGACCCAATATGGCCATTTAAATATCCCCCTTGTAACTAGCCTCTTTACAGGTGGAATACTACGCACTCTCTCAACAAACCCTCTCTGCAGTTTCTCGTATCTTTTTATCTCATATTTGTTATTTTTTTCTTCATAGGTATTTATTTAAATATTTATTATAATTCGAATATGACAATTAGAAAATACAAAATCTTGTTGTCCCAGAAAAAGAAGGTTGAAATATACAATCTCAAAACGGAGCTCTTGATAATTTTTTCACAAATAATAGAAAACTAAATGAGAAACTATACGGGAGTGTTTTTCAGATGAATAAGTCACTAACCTAGTTGAGCTATTATTTAAGGGTCTCCAATTAAACTTTGGCTTTAGGCCTCAAGTATTGTTGAACCTCCTCTGGTTATAAAGACAAGAATTTTTTTTCTTCGCTCATATATTTTGTCACCATATTTTCACCCTCTTGCATTTTATAGTAGTACGCCTTCTGTTTCAATTTATGTGACACTTTCCTTATTCATCTGTTCGAAAAAGAATGATACATTTATATATCTGGAAACAATTTAACTTTAAACTTTCTATGTTACCCTTAATGTGATGCTTTTACCGCCACACAAATATTTTACCCTTTATGCTTTAAAGACTATGGGTTTCAAAAGTCTTTTGTTTTGTCCGTGCCGAGTCAAAATGTGTCTTAATTTGGAATAGACGAGAAAGTAATTTTCGGTCGAAGAATATGACTTGTAACTATCTGTGTTATGTAATCCTGGTTGAACCTTGCAAAGAAGAACTAGAGAAAGTATGATCTATTTATACTAATTTACTGTTGACCATGGATAGTCTTTACCTAAAGAATAAATCGTCTATTTGCTGTTATGCTTTACGTGGATCATTTCTTTATGAACATTATCTACAATCTCTACGTAATTTTCACTTTTACTTAGAATGAGAACAAGATAAGCTCATATATTTTACAGTGTCGCCTACTGTACTGCCCCATTTGATGTTTCCTCCTTTTAGTATGCAGCTACATTCAGAAGCTGGGAAAGGCCAGTTCGAAATTGTCCTGGAATACACAGATTGTCGTAGAGCAGCTAACAACTTAATAATTACACATGAAGTTATCAAAGGAATTGCAAGGAAACGTGGGCTGCTAGCAAGTTTTATGCCAAGGTTGGTAGCAGATTTTACCATAGCATTTTCATGTGCATTTTTCGTTTTACTTGTTTATCTGGATATGTTTTTCATCTTTATTAGATTGCGCCCTTCTGCTCAGCATCATTAACATATTCCGCGTACACTTGTACAATTTCTTCCGTTGTTTCTTATCAATGTCATTAACATTGATAAGATGAAAGGTCAATTCAAGTTATAATTGATGTTTCTTTACTTTACTGTCTAGGTATTATTACGATAATGTCTATCCCTGGTATGATGAATATTCAAAAGACGATGTTGGCTCTGGATCACATTTGCACATCAGTTTGTCTAAGAATGGAGAAAACGTTTTTATGGCATCTACTGAACCAAATCGGTATGGGATGACCAAGATTGCAGAATCGTTCATGGCTGGGGTGTTAGATCATCTTCGTTCCATATGTTTATTTACAATGCCTATTGAAAACAGGTAAACATATTCTCTGTTACTCTTAATATACTGCTTCCTTTAAATATATTGATCATTGGCATACACTTCTTCTAGAGTGCCAATTGTTCAATATGCGCAGATGTATGTGATAGAAATATCCCGTTGTATGTTTGTTTTCATGCAAGTCATTGACTTTTACTCACTATTGCTGTAAGGTCACAAAACTATCTCTTATCACAAGAAGTTACTAAATTCTACCCACTATAACAATAATGTCACATAGTTATTTTTGTCAAATGGTAACTAAACTTTTCCCCAATATATAACAGCAAAGTCACAAAACTTTACCCCTTGTAAACGAAGACACCTTGATGGGTAGGTTTGGGTGGTATAGTGGGTCAAAAGTTAATATTTCTTGTTGTTTCTTCTAGGTTCTGTGAAACTATTTTCAAAAAAGTTATTATATCCTTTGTGAAGTTTAAAATGTTCCCCCACCCCCCCCCCCAAATATTCCGTCAACTATCAATCCACTGCATTTTAATCCCAAATTAGATGGGATGAGCTGACGTACCTACTTTACTCTTTCCTTTTTTAATCGTTGTTAGCCCTTAACATCTCTTGTTTTGCTTGAACTCAGTCTGGTCTATCCAGGCAGTAAATCAACAAAATTTTGTTTGTGCGATTGGACTTAACTAGGTAGAGATAACTGAAAATTATAGTCTCTTTATTTTAATGAATTTTATATGTTAATTATGTACAGTTATGAGCGCTTAATGCCTAAGTCGTGGAATTCATCATACCTTTGCTGGGGGGTGGAATGCAAAGAGTTAACTATAAGATCTTGTTGCCCTCCTGGAGCTCCAGATGGTGTAGTAACCAATTTTGAACTTAAAACATTTGATGGATCTGCAAACCCACACCTTGGTCTTGCCTGTGTAATTATTGGTGGGATCGACGGCTTGCGCAGAAATTTACCAATTCCAGATCCAGTAGGTAAGCTAGATGATCTTCCAGTAAGTATTGTCTACCATTATTGCTGTCTTTTGGTACTCAGGATGTATATGTGTACATGCCTTCTAATTTAAAGCAGACGAGATTTGAAAGCGGAAACCATGTGAATTTATACCTTAGTGTCATTGTATCAATCCTATGTGATCACCAAACAAGTCTAATTAAATATTTAGCTATCTGAAGCAGGTATAAAAGTAGATAACTCATTTTCTCTGTCCATAGGTGAGACATTCGTGCACTTTTTATCTTATATTCAACTGCTGTTTTTGTTTGTAACAGAGCCAGAAGCTGATGTCTTCGATCACAATGATGACAATGATGATAACCGAGTACCAGCTTCTCTTAGATGCTCTATAATCCATGTATTCTCTGATGAATGGTTTAAAGAAATGTTGGGTGAGAACTTTTTGATCACCAGACGAGGAATTTGCAGCGTACGTCTCAAAGTTTGCTTTCTTCAAGTGTTCGATATAATTTTCCTTTCACTTAATAACTAGTTATTCT
The DNA here is from genome assembly GCA_032618575.1 of Nicotiana noctiflora. NCBI lineage: Eukaryota > Viridiplantae > Streptophyta > Magnoliopsida > Solanales > Solanaceae > Nicotiana > Nicotiana noctiflora. Next base: position 49,334 of record JASVEL010010060.1, read on the forward strand.
CACAGATTATCAAGCACATATGTACACTAAATTACTAATGTAGCTAATAGCTTAATCTGTACCTTCACAAACTTCATGCCAATATATTACTACTTATTAGTAAAGTAGATTATGTTATTATCATGACAATCTGCCACTGCATGAGAAACTGCAGGCATTAAGTGTTCTTTTTCTATCCTTCTAAGTACATGGATTACCACCAATTTTGGCCAAAGGGTATTTTATGATTAAGACGTAGCATTTCCTGTTTTGCAGGATGAAATCGGACACTACATGATGGGTACAGACGAAAAATACGTGCACTGTGTATTCAATTTTTAGGTTTATCACAGGCATCAGAGAGATCAGGATGGTTCATGTTGTTAATTATTATATTCGAACATTCTTTGCTGTGCCATATTTATCTTGTGCTCATCTTATGCACTTGATCGTAATAATTTGGTTTCTCACTTCTGTTTTACTTTGTATCATTCTTGTTAGATTAAACCGAGGGGCGAGAACAATAAGTTATGTACCTTTTTATATACAGCGGAAAAATCGTTCAACTCACCACCAAAAAGTTGCCCCAAGTCGAACTTCAATTCGCTAGGAATGGAAGTTTATATCCACGAACAAGATGTCTTTCCTCTCGTGTGTTTTTGTTGGAAAAATCACAAAGTATTTGTTCTCTGTTGAAGAAAAAAAGGAAAAAGACGGTTGAAAAAGAAGTTACCAAGTTGTGGAATCTATTTCCTCATTTAAGCGTACTACTTCTATGTGGTAGTTTTTTGGTATTGTAACTCCCATCTAACTTCTTTCACTTTTTCTTTCTAACCGGGTCAGATTAACCTACATGAAGCGGCCCAAACCTAGTATTCCAACATCTCCTACTTCGCTTATGGTGGGCTAGACCCAAGCATCATACTAACAACACACGTATTCATAGAGACAAATAGTACTGCGAGTCTCAAAAGCTATAATAATCTAAACCCATTAAGGTCATACAAAAGTTTTACGTAGAAATCCAATCGCATGCGGAAAGGATTCAGTACTAACATGAGGATCTTGTTGCTCGCAGTATCCCAAACTATCAATTTTTACTCCAATAGCTAGTTATTTGATCCTTCATCCTCGAAAGAGGTCAAATCAAGTTCATATATATAACATTGTACCAATAATTACGCTTGATACCCTCATGGTAACTATAATGATTGACATGTAGATACAAGTTAAATACTTATTTTAGTTGTCTTCCCTTTCTACTCGGATCTATCAATTCCAAATCAACTACTTTCCTAGACATGCATTGCATTGCCGAATCCCTCATGGATACTATTGACATGCTAAAGTAGCAACATTGATAGGTACTTCAAGGGATAGTAAAAGGTCAAAGGGTATTTCAATTAAAAGTTAATATAACCTTTTCGGGATCTCACAAAATGAAGAAGCGGAATCCATTCTTCCATTATCCCAATGGTTGATGGCACACGTGGTATGAAATACATGCTATGATGTTCTCACTTGATATTAGTGCGTGTGTCTCATTCTTTTACTCATTCAACACCGTACAGATCTTGGACTAAACACCTCTAGATGTCTAACCCAAGTTTCTCATTTCAGCCATCCTCAACTCCAATTTCTTAGAGAAACTAGTATTTGGCTTATAAAACAAGTTATTAAGGATTATGACATCCATATGTCCGAACTCTAGTAAAGATCGACCATTTTATTCAAAAATATATATGATTTTGCACTAACCAAGGTTCTAACAGTCTAATTTCTGCACGTTCCTCGACATCAATGGCAATTGTCTGTGTGAGAGAGCTGATCTTGTGACTTGTTCGACACACTTATATCTTTCACCTGGATGTTATCACATGCATTCAGAATATGAACACAATTTTAGTGACAATTCATTGATGAGTATAGTATTATAACCAAAATATTTTACAACACATAAACACTATCATATCATTCGCAAACCTAGAGCCACGAAATATTTCTCAAACATGTCTTAAATATTAATTTTGTAAGAGGATCAACTATCATTTTGCGCATTTAGGTATGTATTGTAATATTATTTATTTATTTGCCATGATATCTCTCACATCTGTATACTCTCTCAAGAGTTTTCACTATAACATAATGAATAATCTACAATTTTCTTTAGGTGTCGGAAGATCCTCATCATTTCAATATTTCATGATGTGGCTCTCCATTCTTTACCTCGCCCTTCTTTGAAAAATTATTTTCCAAAAATGTGACATCTCGTGATTCAATCTCAATAACACTTTGATCCTCTAATTCACCAATGAACGCATACCCTTTCGAGTGTTCTAAATATCTTACAAAGATATATTTTTTTCCTTTTGGACCTAATTTACCAGATTTACTAAAAGAATCTTTTACATATGCAGCACAACCCCAAGGTCGTAAATTATTTAAGTTTGGTTTCTAACCAGCCAAAGCTCATAAGGAGCGAAAGAAAATGATTTAGAAGACACTTTGTTCAATATGTTGGCTGCAGCCAATAATGCATCTCCCTAAAAGGAAATAGGTAAATTTGCATGTGATATCATGGACCTTATCATGTCCAATAGTTTTCAATTCATCCTTTCTGCTATACTATTTTGTTGAGATGTGTAAGGAATAGTTAATTGTTTGGTGATGCCCTTTTGATTAAACAATTCTTCAAATTATTTGATAGATATTCACACCTATTGGTTCTTAAGGTCTTAATCTTTTTGTCAAATTGATTCTCATCTTCATTCAAATATTTGTAAAAGCTTTCAAGAGCTTCAGAATTATGAGAAATCAAATAGACATAATCAAACAGCATGTCATCAATGAACGTAATGAAATAAAGCATCAGACCTAGCCCTCACATTCATTGGATCACAACTATCTGAATAGATTAATTGAAATGGAAAGTTAGTTTTCTTAGTCTTCCCTGATGGTTTATGTGTATTCTTTCCGATAAGATATATTAAATAATTGGCATGTCTATTCTAGAGAAGAAACCCAAATATCCTTCTTAGCCAATCTATTCATCCTATCTTGTCATATGTGGCACAATATGATATGCCATGATACATTAACCCACATAATAGTCATACGGGGAATAATGACTATTTAGCACAAATAAACCATCATATGTGTCAGAACCATAGATAATATTCTCAAGAGTACTCTTGACAATATTACATTCGTAAAGAAACTTATACAAGAAGAACAAGTTGCAACATTTTATCTTACTTTTATCTCTATTTCTTGTTATGCCATTTTCTCTCTTGGAATTTGGAAAATCACTTTTCGTGAAGTATCTCTATCGAGTCTTTTTGTCATTTTGCCTTGTATCAAATTTTCTTATGTTTAAAGTTTGAAAGCTTTTTATCACTTGATTCTGCCACATAGGCACTAGGTATAGCTTTTATCCGAGGCGGATTCACTAGGAAAGGCATGGGGCACGCGCACCCATGCTCCTTTCCTTAGTCTGTATACTACGGGGATATTTTATAGATAAAATACTTAATTTTTCACGTGTGAACCCGTAATCAAAAGAGTATTTAGTGCAGTGATAGTTTTGTGCATCATTAACCCCACATCTAGTTTTCAAATCCACTCGCATATCTTCCATCTTTAAGATATTTTTTTATTTCTATTTCTCTTTTTCATTCTATTCTGTTCTGATCAAATCCCATGCCCTGTCTTTCTTTTTTTCTTCTTTTTTTTATGCATTCTTCTCTTTTTTGGTTCACCCTTCGATATATCCTTGAATGAAATATTGAGTTTTAACACTTGTAACTATAAATAATGATGCTATTATTGATAGTTCTCAAAGGTAAGTTTTAGGAAATCAAATCAAATAATGGGTCGGATAATGGTGCACCTATCCTACTGAAATCCTGGATCCGCCTCTGGCTTTTACAACACCAAGTCACTCATGTTCAAGCTCAACATGATGAGCAACATCGAAAAGCTTTTGATGTTATCGTGCTATGAGATATTTTAACCTTCAAAAGTTTCCTAACTGTTGGAAAGAGACTGGAACATTGCTTGCTTCTCATCGGAGGGAACATTACCAACACTCTTAAGTTGAGAAATTATTTCAGACATCATCTTATGGTACTGTTTGACACTATGATCATTTTCCTTCTTGTATTTGTCAAAATTGATTTTCAACTATCTGAGGCGAGTTAGAGTTGTACTGCCATGTGTCTCTCATAAGTATGCCCATGTGGCATGAACAATAGGAAATTATTCATATTCATAGATGAGATCATCACCATTATAACTTGTAATTATTCCATAGAGAGTGGAATGTTTCTTTATCCGTACATTATAAGCATTGAGATCTTTCTACGTTGGGCGGTATTATCCTCCTCGTGGTGACACATTATATAGTTTTATTCTCTAAAGCATCTTGCTCTTCCAATATAGAATAATAATTATTGTTTAATTAATCATCCTTATTCAGATAAACAATTGTACTTTTTAAACCTATATCCTATTATACTTATAGAGACAATCGTGCAAGTATCACCCATCAATAAAGCATGTGATATAGTAAATATGGTGTGTGGTAGCCACTAATTAATTTCGTCTTTATTTTTAGTCACTAATTCTAATGCTGAGCAAAAATAGACACTAATCCATTAAAATTATTTTGAACAGACATTTTTACCCTCTCTTTAATTTTTATATTCCCAAACCCTTGTTTTATTCGTTCAGAGGAAAAAAATTAAGAGCGGAAATTTCAGAGGCAAGTTTCTTGTGCTCCTTCACATGCAAACCAGCTGCACTTAATATCTTTCTCCTCCGTCATCTTCTCTGAATTGAACGATCGAACTGGTATTATTTTTTTTGCTTTTATGCATTTTTGTTTTTGTATATGTGTAATATCGATCAATACTTTATCAAGTATGTGTGAAATTTCAAAAATAACGATTATAAGTTGATTTAGTGTCGAATAAGTAGTGGATTTGTATGCGTAAGTGTTTAAAAAAAATTTGGTGTCGAAATGTGTTTGTGGTTCAATCAACATATTTGATTATGTAAGGCCATTTCATAAAAAAAGTCGTATCAATTCATAAGCTACCTGTGTTAATGAATTTTTAGTTAACTGTGTTCATAAAAGTTAAAGACCAAGTGTCATTAACTTTTGAACTTGGAACTCAAAGTTAAGGACTGAGTGTCCTTAACTTTTGAACTTGAAATTTAAAGTTAAGGACCAATTGTTCTTAACTTTGGAACTTGAAACTTGAACTTTAGGACCAAGTATCCTTAACTTTTTAACTTGAAACTATAACTTAAGGACTGCCTGTCCTTAACTTCTGAACTTGAAAGTTGAAGTTCAGGACCTATTGTCCTTAACTTTAGAATTTGAAACTTTACGTTAAGATCTGCATGTCCTTAACTTTTTAACTTGAAACTTGAAGTTCCGGACCAAGTGCCCATAACTTTTCAACTTGTAATTGTAGTCCTAATGTTTTATGTTCTTTTTCCTTCTTTGTAGTGTGCTAATGGAAGGAGATCATGTGTTCGACTTTGATGTTTGGTGTAATTTAATGAGCTATTGGAAAGGAGATGTATAGTATAAGGAAACAATCAAAACTTTTTTTGTCGAACAAGTAGTGGAAGAAGTTGAGGGATGGTATTGTCAGAAACTTTTTTTCGATTACAAAGTGTGAAGTTATATGGTAAACTTACTCACTTGTATTGCTATCAGAAATTGTAAATAATGACCCTGATTCGATGACATTCAATGTTTTTGATCATGAAATTAAGTTTACATGTGAAGAATTTCATATAATTACTGGTTTGAAGTGTTTGTTCACCGGACATAAAAGATTTGCATGAAAAAGAGAATAGGCTTTCGAAAGTCTATTTTCCTCGAAAGAATAGAGTTGAGTTGGGTGATTTGTATAATTTTATTATTAGTCACCCAAGCGGTACAAATGCATTATTTGTAGGTAGCAATGATGATGCTGTGAAGTTGGCAACAATTTATTTTGTTGCACATATTTTGATGGGGAAACGGAAGAATAGGAATGTGTCCGAGTAAATAATAAAAATTGTAGATGCTGATGAACTCTGCTCTTCTTTCAACTGAGGCTCTTTTTGTTATGAAACGTTATTAAAATCATCAAAGAGTTATTTGTAGCCCACTCAGAATGAGAATGAGAAAGAGAAAGAGAAAGACAAGGATAGTTACACTATACTTGGCTTTCCTTTTGCCCTTTGTGTTTGTATTATGGAAGTAATATCTATTTTCCTGGAAAAACAATTTGTCAACTTCTGAGAATGTGATTTTCCTCGGATGTTATGTTATTCGGATATGAAATCTCCACAATATGATTCTCTGTGTAAAAAATACTTCCATAATAAAAATGTAAGTTAATCTAATTACCAACTTTTTTTTTGGTTTATTTGTTTTAGTTATGAAAACTTATGTTTTTTTGGTTATATAATAGGTTTATAAGTTGACGAGGTGGCACCATTTATTCCTATTGAAGAAGATACATAGCATGTTAGTGTGCATGAGCCAATGATCAAAGCTGAATGCCTTCTTCCATACAATTTGATTAAGCCATGTTTAAGGAAATTATTAAAGTACGTTTTCTGTCTTTGAATAACATTAGTTTTTTATTTGATTATTTTTTATTAAGATACTTTTTTGTTTTTATGGTTTTTGATTCAGAAATTATCACAGAAGTTTAAAAAGGATCTGCAGGCCGAAGTTACTAGAATAAATCAGAAAATAACTATATCAGAAAAAAAAGATTTAAAATGATATCAAGGTAATATCATTAATTTCAGTTAGTCTACTTTAGGACCTTGTGTCCTTAACTTTTGAACTTGTAACTCAAAGTTAAAGACTGCCCGTCCTAAACTATTTTACTTGTAAGTCTAAGTTAAGGACCATTTGTCCTGAACTTTTGAGCTTGAAACTTGAAGTTAAGGACCTATTGTCCTTAACTTTTGAACTTGGAATTCAAATTTAAGACTGCATGTCTTTAACTTTGAACTTGAAATTTGAAGTTTAGGACCAAGTGTCCTTAACTTTTAAACTTGTAAGTCTAAGTTCAGGACCATCTATCCTGAACTTTAGAAGTTGAAACTTGAAGTCAGGACCTAGTACCCTTAAGTTTTTAACTTGTAATTCAAAGTTAAGGGCTGCATGTCCTTATCTTTTGAACTTGTTACTCTAAGTTAAGGACTGCCTGTCCTTAACTTGTTTACTTGTTACTTGAATTTTAGTACTACATGTCCTTAACTTTCTAACTTAGTTTCTTTTATAGGATTAAAAGAAAAGTCTAGAATCAAAGATTGATACTTTGTTGAAGATTTTGTGAAATCTGATGAAAGGAATATAGAGAGAAAGTCTAGTGTTCCAATTACTAAAGATGGAGTTGATGATCATTGTGATGGTACAAAACCTACTGTTACAATTAACAAAGATGCATGTGATGATGAATGTGATGATACAGATGTGCATGCAGAAGTTCAGCATGAAAAGCGATTATAGAGATGCACATCTAGATAATGAAACTGATATTGGCACTGAAATTGGGAAATGTTAGATATAGATTTTGAATTTTTTGTCATTGAAATTTATATCAATAGCGTAATACATATAAATATTTTTGTGATTACAAATATCTGTAGAATCTATTGATGGAGTGAAAGTTCAAGATGTAGTACAATGTCAAGACTAGGAAAATCTAAAAGAGACAGGAGTAACAGAAAAAATTTGTAAATGTGGAGTGCAATCTCAGAATTTAGAAAGTCCATTGGGAACAAGTATTAGTGAGATTGTATGCAAATGTTTAGAAGGAACATATGATATGTCTACACCTCCCTCATATAAAGAGAAATTTGGGGTTCAAAATTGTGCCAAATGAAATTTTCATGATATGTTGAATATTAGTTTCAGTAAACTATTAGAATAGGCATTAATTGTAAATATTACAGAATCTTTTGAAGCTGCAAGGTAAGAAGATGGAATGGGGTATCAAGAGAAAAGTGGAGTACAATCTCAAGACTTAGAAAATATCCAAGGAACAAACATAAGTGAGATTGTTTCCAAATGTGATCTCTACACCTCGCTCTCTTACTGATAATATTGGAAGCCAAGAAAATGCTAGTGAATATAATGACTTAGCTGCGATGATCTTGACAGCTTCAAACGGTTAGACAATATTTATTTTAATTTTATACATGTTTGTTTTAATCAAATATTAGAAACAAGTACTAATTGTGTTATCTCTTGTAAATATTTTACAGAATCTTGTGAACTTGAAATTGAAGAACATGGAGAACAGTTGCAATATAAAGAAAATGTGAAGTTGGAAGATAAAGAAAATGCAACCAATATGTCAGCTCAATTGTTTGTTGAAAAAATACAAGAAGGTGGTGTGAACAAGACATGTATTGATTGTGCCCTAATATTATATTCATAATTAAAAATGCGAGTACATTTCAAAAATAATGTTCTTAGTTGTTGTCTCTTCATTTGACGACTTGCAGCAAACTATATATATATATATATATATATATATACATATATATATATATATATATATATATATATATATATATATATATATATATATATATATATATATATATATATATTAGGAAAAGGAAGAGAGATAGTATTGATTATGATGGTCCATCATTTTCTATTCTTACTCCTACTCTTCCAAGTACACAAATGTGCATTGATGAGGGTTTGTCTATGGAGGTTGAAGGAAATGTTGAAAAAGAGCTTGGTCGAGGTAAAAGGAATAAGAAGTTTAGTTGGCAGTTGAAATCTACAGGAAAGAAGGTAAAATGATCATGTGTCCTTAACATTTGAACTTGAACTCTAAATTCAGGACCAAGTTTGAATATTCAAAAATATGTCTTTTATTTTATTTTATTTTTTAGATAGTGTGATAATTCCCCCTTTAGTTTTCTTTGTACTCCGGTTCTTTTCTAAAGATTTTGCTTGAATCGAGTGCAGTTAGCTTTCTTTTATAGGAATATATAATCTTGCTAATTGGAGTCAATCTTTCTTGACTTTGTTATGCTTTGATAGCTATGAGTGCCTTAGTTCTTACGCCTAAAGTCATATCTTGACTCCTGATTGTAGCGCCTTAAAATATTTGATGTTGCTTAACTGCTTTGACTAGAGAGTCGGGGATAAATCCAATTATGAGTGAGTTATGTGACAATGTGAGTGTGAGATTTTATTGATAGTCCGTTCATGTCATTTAACGTTAAGAACTTGCCCTGTGTGCTTTCAGAGTGAAATAGCGATTTCTTTCAGTCGAGGAAATAATAGAGGTGTTCCTTTATTGAGCCATGCTGATTTCCCACCAAATATTATGTATTCTAATTAGCCCATTTGAGCCTGTAATCCTATTTCTTTGGCAACCACACTACAACCCTAAATCCTTTTTAGAATTGAATATCTGCTTAAAACATTTACCTCTCATGAGCACATGGAATTATTATGAGCTTGTTAAAAGCTAAGTGGAGGTATGGTTGGATTTTTGAGTGAAACTTCAAAATTCAAAAAAAGGTGAACCGTTTGAAAAACATTGTGAGAACCATTTATAAGGAATTGAAAAAAGAGAAACAAAAAACCATGAAAATATGCTTGACAAGATACATCAACATTTAAAGAAAAAAGGGGGAAAAATGAAAAAAAATTTATTCCTTGTTAGTACTAACTCTTGCTATATTTGTGCTTAAAAAAAGTGGGAGCTTCATGTTATTATGTGGTGAAGGGTGGGGAAGTTTGGTTCAATACAAGTGTGAGGTTTGAAATGTTAATATATATGTATTAAAGTGCTTATGAAGGTGTAGTATCTATATCCAGGTATTTTCTATCCATCCCGCAACCTACATTATAATCAAATTAAAGCCCTTCATGATCTTTGATTGAGTAAGCTCGAATTAGTAGAATATTATACGACAGAAAAGCCTATGATATATCTTTTATGGCATATGAATTTTTTTTTTAGAGTGAGTGAATACTTTCTATTTTTATTTTGTTCCTAATTATTCTTGAACTTTAGTATATGTGGGACTACTCTCTATTATTTATATGACAACACATGACTTGCGAAGGAAATGTAATGTCTTTGGCGTCTGTGTTAGAGTAAGTAAGCGAGCTTTGAAAAATAATTGGTGCTTTTGAGTCGAGTCTTGAGGTTGGAATGTTATGATAGGCTGCTTAGTCTGCTTTAAATATTCTTGGCATAATGAGTTAGGAGAGCTGTATAAAAAGTTCATCCTTATTTGAAGTATAATTTGGTTGCTCAAGGGCGAGCAATAGTTTAAGTGTGAGGTATTAATGGTAGGCTAAGATTTTACGTTTTTTAGCTAAATTTCAAGCTCTAATTATTGTATTTTATTTGTGTTTGAGCCTAATTGACTAATAATTTGTACTTATTACACGTATTATGCTTTGTTTAATGTGATTCTCGCGTTAGGAAGAAATTTTAGAGCTAAAATGGATATGGTGGAGCTTTGAAGTTAGATAGACTCCCAAGAACTAAATCAGGATTCCCTATGTCTTTGAACCTTTTTTAAGATGACTTTTTCCATTATTACAAAGTAATTTACAGTAGGATTTGACAAATATGTCTTTGAACCTTTTTTAAGATGACTTTTGCCATTGTTATGGAGTAGTTTACTGTAGGATTTGACAAATATGGTGTTTTGATTATTATTTGTGGATTTAAATCTAGTTTAATTGTTTGAATATGTTATGGAGCTTTGAATTGATTGCAAATTTATCCAACGATTTATTTAATAGAAAGAGAAATATTTTGATGATTAATAGTCTTCAACTAACAAAAGTTGTGCGGAGAACTAGTAAGAATTGTACCTGCCATCCAATTCTTGACACGTGGCGAGATTACTCTACCACACTATAAATGGACGCTCGATAAGTGTCTTCACTTCATCAAAATCTTTTGAAAGAAATTGAGTACTAGCACGTAAGGCTATGGATATTGCAAATAAGCTTTCGGTTTGCATAATCCGGGTTGGTTGAATTCAATGATTCTTTTAAGTAATGGAAAGAGCTTGTTGAGTTGTTGATTAAATCAAGTTTGTAGAATATTCGAGAGACGTTTTCCTAAAAGCTAGTCCATTAATGTGTTCTTGCATATTTTCACAAAGTTTCACAATAATTTCAGGGGTTAAGAGAGGAGGACATTATGAGGATTAAGAGAGGAGGACAAACATTTATACATTTATTTTTTGATTTATTTTATTATTTATTACTTCGGACAAATCATTTTTTTTATAATTTTGGAACTGGGTTCGAATATTCCATAATTAGAATTAACTTAATTAACACTAATTATAAAAGAATGTAAACAACAACAAATAATTCCACAAGTAAGGTCTAATATTTACCCAACCCTATTAATTAAAACTGTAGTCTATAACTACAACTGATAATAGAGTAGATTAATGTAATTTGACGATTGTTTATGCCCCATCTTGATTATGTTTCAATGTGATAATATAGTTAAATGATGATAAAAGGGCTCTAATTGTGAATTTCACACATTGCAGGAGTAAGTAGCATGTATGAGCCTTAAACCTGTGACTGAAGCTAAATTGAAGCAAGAAAAGCCCCAAGGAGCTGAGTACGTGGGAAGACGAGAAAAAGAATAGATGAAATGTAGACCCGGACTAGTACGGCCACTAGCGCGTCCATTAGAGCGGCCCCGCTAACCCAGATGGTCGAGGTAGAATGATAGGGCATATGCGCGGTCATTAGCGCGACCACGCTAGCCCAGTTTCAAATAGTAAATTTTAGGGGTAAACTCAAAAGTCCAGGGGTAAATTCACTTAACCTATAGAAGGTCAATCTCGTCCAAGGATTGATTATGAAGGTTTTCATAGCTTAGTTCAAGGAAAGGAGAGGAAAGAGGCAAGGAGGATAACTCAACATCGAGTTCTTCCTTTTGCTTTTACGATTTGTGATGGATTTGAATATTTTTAGGATGAACTCTAGTATGAGTAGCTAAATTTTTAGTCTAAGATTTTTATGGAACCTATTGAAGGATGAACTTCTTGTTATATTAATATAGTTTGCTCGGTTTAATCTCTATTTGTTCAAGTATGTTCTTAGTGTAGTTAATTGACAGGATCCTCAATTAGTTGTGCCTATTTAGTGTGCATAACTCGGGAGAGAGTGCATATTTAGGTATTTATTGAACAAAACCACTCCCAAAGTATATGAGGGATCAATAACCGGGGGTTTAAAGGCGGGGTTAGGGATAACAAAGTATAGGGTGTGATTTAAAGTGAGCTGTAATAACACAAAGCCAGCTATTGTATCTCGGGAGAGTGCATCCAGTAAATTTTTGTGATTAATTGGGAGAGATTTATGGTAATAATAGTGCTCATGATTGATAGAGATGATTAGGCAATTTTATGTGAAACATAACCAGAAGGAACTCCATCAATAGGAGAAATCATAATCTTAGAACCTTCTCTTAATTGTTTACAACTTGATCATAGTTAGTTTTCAACTGCTTATATACTTTCATTCGTAGTTAGTAGAAATACCATCAATTGTTATTGATAACGTTTTGGAATTTAATTCCGTAGAATTTAGTAAGTCCAACGAAGTAATTGATTGGTTAATTCCTTGTGGTTCGACTCTAGGATAAATACTCATATTATATTTGCAATGTCCGCGCGTCCTTTTTATTAGTCAAAGTTGCACATGATCAAATTTTGGCATCGTTGCCGGGGAATGAACGGTGTTATCAATTACAATTGAAAGAAATACAAAAATTCTTACTGTAGTCAGTTTTTTCTATACCAAATCTATACATTAAAATTTTAACGTTTGTTGACTTGGTTGTACAGGTGCATGCCTAGAAACTCAATGAGAACTGGTGAAGTAAACAAAGCTTTATCTGATCTCAAAAAAGTTTTTAAGGAATTTAACCAGGCCAACCGGAAAAGCAAACAACAACAAAAAATTGAACAAATCGAACAAAACATAGGAGATCACGAAAATAATCCACCAGCACCTACAGTGCCACCGGCATATCTTGTGCCACAAGCTACTCTCTATGACTAGGCACAACCCACAGCTAAAATTCTAGCCACATCGATTTTAGTCCACACATACAAGCTAAATTGTTCCAAATCACGAACAACATGATGCACCTGTTGTAGAACAAGGGACTATTTTCGTGGTCACAAATCGAAGATCCTCAACAATACTTGAAGAAATTCCTGTCCATTTGCAAAACTCTTAGGCAGCCAAATGTAACTCAAGAAGCAATCAAGTTGTTGTTGTTGTTTTCATTCTCAGTGAGAGGAGCTGCCCAAACCTGGCTAAACTCCCTCCCCATTAATTCCATAACAACTTGGGAAGAGTTAGTCAAGCAATTTCATAACAAGCTAGAGTTAGTCAAGCAATTTCATAACAAGCTTTATCCACCCAACAAGATTTCTCAGCAAATTGATGAAATCACGAGTTTCAAATAAAGACCAATGGAGACACTGCAGGAAACATGGGAAAGATTCAAGGGGGTGCTTGTTATATGTCCACACCATGATATTCTAGATCACATATTGGGGCAGCGGTTCTACATGGTGGAGCATTTTTTAGCAAAACGTGGAGAGAAAGCTAAAGTATGCTTGATAAGATGGCGCAGAATTTGGAGTGGACAACCAGGGACGCACTTATCACTCTAGTAGCTCATTCAGCCTTTGATCCGTCCAACTCTATGGCTGAAAATATGGCCATATTATTGACACATGTGAGTATACTCACCAAGAAGGTGGAAGAGTCAAGGCAGAAGTAGCAGGTACATATAGTAGATACTACCAATGGGGGCTTGTACGCATCTTACATTAGTCAGCCAATTGGTAATGAGTGGAATACAGAACATGATCATCATCACTACCTTAAAGACATGAACTATGTGTCTAATTCTGGAGGCCAGAGACATGGTGGTCAAAATTGGTCAGCAGCAGCAGCAGCCATACAGGCTAGTCCAACCACAGTTCAACAATAGAAACATGGGAGGAATGAAACTCCCCAATAATATGGTGCCTTATCAAAGGGCACATAGATACAATAATCAAAATCAACAGCATGGGTATCATCCTCCTCAGCAATAGCATGGTGGACTGAATGAAGATGGGTTTTCTAGACTTGAGGCAATGATGCGGCAGATTATTGGGTCTAATGCAGAAATTAGTTAGAGAGTAGATGCACACAATTTAGCTATCAAGAATATTGAAGTGCAGAAGGGCTAAATTTCGATGTCTCTGAACAATCGTCCTCATGGGAAATTTCCTGCAGACCAAAAGATCAAGGCCCGAAGCAGCTGATGGAAGTGAGTCTACATAATGGCGGAGATTTATATGTAGATCAAGAGAGGGCTAGAGAAACTATACAGGTTGAGACACTCATACCAGTGCCAATTGAGCTAGATGATTCAACGAAACTGACAGAGGTAACAGTCCAGCCTGCATAGGAAGAAAATAACATTCAGATTGAGGCTGAGAAAGAAGTTGAGATAGCCCAGGAACCAGTAGTTGAGGAGGCAACTGATGATCATTCCCAAACCATTGGGAAGAAGAGGCCTCCTACACCATTTCCTCAAAAGCTGGCTAAGTACCAAAAAGATGAGCAATATAAGAAGTTCTTAGAGATGCTGAAACAAATCCAGTTAAATATTCCCTTGATTGATGTTCTGAAGGAGATGCCTGGTTATGCAAAAATGATGAAGGACTTGATGTCCCGAAAATTCTATTTCCAAGACATGGCCACAGTTACTCTTACTCAGACATGTATAGCAGTGGTGACTAGACCAATTGCTGAGAAGTTGTCTGACCCAGGGAGCTTTACAATTTCTTGTATGATTGGTAATTTTGCTTTCACTAAGGCACTTTGTAATCTATGAGCCAGCATAAATCTTATGCCCCTAGTGATTTATAAGAGGTTCGGGATTGGAAGAGCTAGACGCACCTCTATGTTGTTGCAGCTGGCTGACAGGACTGTAAAAGACCCTCTGCTATCCTGGATGATGTGTTGATTCAGGTAGGGAAATTTGTGTTCCTTGCAGATTTTGTGATCTTAGATTGCAAAGTGGATGAAGAGATTCCCATAATTTTGGGAAGGTCGTTCTTGGCCACTAGGAGAGCTCTTATTGATTGTGAGACTAGGGAGCTCAAGATGAGATTGAACAACAAAGAGATAACATTCAATGTGCAGAAATCTATAAAGCGACCAAGTGAATTTGCCAATTGCTCTCTTATTGATGTCATGGATGTAATCATAGAGACTGATGATGATATGTTGAAGATTGAGGACCCTCTTGCTGCATGTCTGATGAATTTAGATGAGGTGAACGGAGAAGAACTGGCAGAATGGGTGTTAGCATTAGAGGGCGGAGTGTTCTAGGATAGAACTCTTGAATTTGAAACCTTACACTTAGAAAATAGAGAACTCCCCAACTAAGTCATCCATTGAAGAACCACCAAAGCTGAAATTGAAGCCATTGTCAGTCCATCCCAGGTATGAGCTCCTTGGACCTGACTCCACATTACCTATTATTATCTCATCCAGTTTGTTGGATGTGTAGGCACAACAACTCTTGCTGGTACTCAAGGAGTGTAAGACTGTCATTGGGTGGACCATGGCGACATTAAGGGGATCAGCCCCCACAGTATGCATAAAACTCTGCTGGAAGAGGGACACAAACCTTTCAGGGAATGTCAAAGAAGGTTGAACCCCAATATGAAGGAAGTGGTGAAGAAAGAAGTAATAAAGTAGTTATATGCAGGAACCATTTTCCCAATATCTGACAGCAGCTGGGTTAGCCCAGTCCAATGTGTGCCTAAGAATGGTGGCATAATGGTGATCAAGAATGATAACAATGAACTAATCTCAACACGAACCATCACGGGCTGGAGAATCTATATGGACTACAGAAAGTTAAATCTTGCCACCCGTAAAGACCATTCCCACTTCCTTTCATTGATCAGATTCTAGATAAATTGGCAGAGAGGTCACACTTCTGTTTTCTAGATGGGTACTCAGGGTACAATCAGATCTCCATTGCACCATAGGACAGGGAGAAGACCTCCTTCACGTGCCCGTATGGTATTTATGCCTTTCGGAGGATGCCTTTTGGCCTATGTAATGCACTCGCCACATTACAAAGGTGCATGATGGCCATATTCACTTACATGGTAGAGAATATAATAGAGCTATTCATAGATGATGTCTCAGTGGTAGGGAACTCATTTGATGAGTGCCTCATAAATCTGACTCGTGTGCTGAAGTAGTGTATTGAGACTAACCTGGTTCTTAATTGGGAGAAGTGCCACTTCATGGTACAAGAGGGCATAGACTTGGGGCACCGAGTGTCAAGTAAGGGAATTGAGGTGGATTGCGCGAAAGTTGACATGATAGCAAATCTGCCACCTCCAACTTCAGTCAAAGCAGTTAGGAGCTTCCTTGGGCATGCCGGTTCCTATTGGAGATTCATAAGAGACTTCTCAAAAATTGCCAACCCTCTCTGTAAGATGTTAGAAAAAAATCACCCCTTCTTGTTTTCTGATAATTGCAAGGTAGCATTCGAGGAGCTAAAAAATAGGTTGGTCACTGCACCATTCATTGTTTCCCCCGACTGGGAGCAGCCATTTGAACTCATGTATGATGTTAGTGACTACATAGTGGGGGCAGTACTTGGACAGCAAAAAGACAAATTAATGCATCCAATCTACTATTCAAGCAGAACACTAAGTGGAGCCTAGTTGAACTACACTGTGACAGAGAAGGAGATGTTGGCGGTGGTGTTTGCTTTCGATAAATTCAGATCATACCCGATCGGCTCTAA
Organism: Nicotiana noctiflora; assembly: GCA_032618575.1. Lineage (NCBI taxonomy): Eukaryota > Viridiplantae > Streptophyta > Magnoliopsida > Solanales > Solanaceae > Nicotiana > Nicotiana noctiflora. The sequence goes on from JASVEL010010060.1 coordinate 66,199, forward strand.
GGTAATCGTGTACACTGACCATGTAGCTCTCAGGTACTTGATTGAGAAGAAAGAATCTAAACCATGCTTAATTCGTTGGGTGCTATTACTATAAGAGTTCGACCTCAAAATTTGTGACCGTAAGGGCACAAAAAATCAAGTCGATGATCATCTATCACGACTTGAGGGAGCTGAAAATGCAACTGAGATTGAGGAAATTCTGGAAACCTTTCCAGACGAGCAACTGCTCAAGGCCAATCTTGAGGAATTTCCATAGTATGCAGACTTTGCAAACTACCTGGCATGTGGCATAATTCCTTATGATCTGTCCTCGGTACAAAAGAAAAAGTTTTATCATGACTGCCGCATGTATTATTGGGATTAACCTTACCTATTTCAAATATATATTGATAATATGATCTGGAGGTATGTCTCTAAGATAGAACAATCTTCTATTTTTCAGGCATGTCATGCATCACCATTTGGAGGGCATTTTGGAGGAGTTAGGACAGCTGCGAAAGTGCTAGAAGCCGGGTTCTTTCGGCCAACAGTGTTCAAATATGCGCACCAATGGGTAAAGGGCTGCAATGAATGTCAGAAAACTGGGAACATTTCCCAGTGCCATGAGATGCCCATGAACCCGATTCAAGAGGTGGAAGTGTTCGATGTTAGGGGGATTGACTTCATGGGACCCTTCGTCAGCTCCTTTGGCAATAAGTACATACTTGTTGTTGTAGATTATGTGTCTAAGTAGGTAGAAGTTGTTGTATTGCACACTAATGATGCAAGAGTAGTGGTGGGGTTTTTGAAGAAGAACATATTCACCCGTTTTGGGACACCGAGAGCCATTATCAGCGACGGAGGCACCCACTTCTGTAATCGAGCCTTTGAGAAGCTGCTAACGAAGTATGATGTGCATCACAAGGTGGCAACACCGTATCATCCACAGACAAGTGGCCAGGTGGAAGTGTCTAATAGAGAGATAAAGAGTGTATTGATCAAGACAGTAAATGCCACAAGAACTGATTGGGCGAAGAATCTAGATGATGCACTCTGGGCTTATAGAACTGCTTTTAAAATACCAATTGGTATGTCACCATATAAGTTGGTGTTCGGGAAGGCCTGCCACTTGCCAGTGGAACTTGAACATAAATCTTGGTAGGCATTGAAACAGCTGAACCTAGACATTGAGGTTGCAGGCACAACGAGAATAACTTAATTGCATGAGCTTGTAGAGTTCCGATACCTGGCTTTTGACTAAGACTGAATGAAACTACTATTTCGCTTTACAAACATACGGGGCAAGTTCTAGGCATCAAATGTGAATCATGGAATACAGTAAAACTCACATACACAGGCATATGACTCATTCCAGATTGTCTTATCAAGACATTCTCTTTTGAGCATTCAAGTCAGTGATAAATATACAATATAAGGCACTTTAGTAAGAATCAACCACTAAGACTAAGCGTTACACTCTAGTGTCTATTGCGTTCAGGTGTATCAATGCTATGGGTTCTCTTTCAATTTTAGCTCGTAGCCCATTAATCCTAACTAAAAACTAAAAAAAATAATAAACAACAAAAACTACCTACACCCGGTTCAAGCTAAACCCTTGGAAAAGAACCGTGGCCCAAAGAAAAACCAAGGAGGAGTTACTTCACTACCTAAACAAAAAATAAAAAAACTTTTTGGTATTTTCTCTAGACTTACTTCCCTTAAGAAAATTATCTACAGGATCCGTCATCAAGAAGAGTCTCCATATTTTTCTTTTTTCTTCTTTTTTCGACTTAGTCCCTCAAGATGCTCGTCGAAAGAGATCCGTCAGCGGGATAAGACAATTACCTACTTTAAACTTACCTAATAAAATTATTACTCAAAACACCCAAAAACAATATCAAAGCAAACCAAAGAAACATCAAACCGTTAATTTGTACAATTACATACATACATTGAAGTATCCCCCACCTCACACTTAAAATGTAGACATGTCCTCATGGCATACAAATTTAAAGAACAATGAGGCAAAGGAACTTCCCTCAAATATCACTCCTGATCGGAGACGGTGTCTGGGTTCTCATTGCAAGCACGACCCAGTGCTCTCAGCCAGCCTAAGAATTTCCTCTTTGACTTCACTTGCCGGTCAGCCACCGCATCTACGTGGGCACCTAAATCAGTCACGGTGGTACGCAACCTAGCCACCTCCTACTCTAAAGCAGTGAAACGGGACACCCGGGCAGCTCTATAAGATGCTGTAGTCCTAGATGGTGCTGCAGCTGCTGCACTGTGCTCATGGGCCTGTGTTTCAGCCCTCACGTCCTCTAGCTCGGCCTCCTCTTCCTCCGAGTCATCAGAGCCACTACGATCATCCCCACTTGCTGCCGCTGGCTCCTTACCCGTGGTTACTTTGTCAGCCCGGAACTTGTGGTCTTATTGTACTAGCCCATCCACAGTTAGATTTTCGGGCACCTGAGCTTCCCTGCAAAGCTTAGTAACCAAAGAAGGGAAAAAGAACCCATACCTTTTGACTGGACAACAAATGAACATTTCCTCATGCATCAATCTGGCCAAATCGAAGTTGTGACCATTGATGAAGCACCAAATCAAAGCTGCCCGGGGCCCATTTACCTCCATAGTGTTGGAGGACGGAATCAGACGGTTGTTAATCAGATACAACCATCACTTCCCTTCAAAGGTTAGTGCCGAGGAGCGAAACTTCTTACCATACTTCATCCAGACAACCTCATTCCCCGATACACAAATCGTATCAAAGAACATTTCCTACTGTCATGACCCCAATCCCGGTCGTCATGACGCTTAACACAATTTCTAGGCAAGCCCGACCATTTACACTCTCATCCCGAGCATGAAGCTCAAACTAATTACTTGAATATTATTGTCAACAATAAAGTTAAATACTTAACTAATGGATAGAAGCTAAACTCCATAATCTCCCAAAGACCTGCGGTCACGAGTCTAGAGCCTCTAAACAAAACCGGATAACAATATCTGAACAAAGTACTCAAGTATGAATAATGTATATATAAATAAAAACTAGAATAAGAAGATAAGCAAGGTCCTGCGAACGTCAAGAAACTACCTCAACCACTATGATAACTCTAGAAACGAGACTGCTCAGCTAACCTCCGATGTACCAGAATCTGCACATAATGGTGCAGGAAGTAGAGGTGAGTACTAAGTACTCAGTGAGTAATAAGCATATAAAATGTCTGAAGATAAGAAATCCACGGAATTCCACAAAGCAAAGCTAAAACTAATAGTCCGATATCTTGTACAAACCAGCAACAACAGCTAATAACAGTTAGCACAAGTAAATAACAATGCATGAATGCAATGCAATGCACATGATGCTAGACCGCATAGCCCGATACATTTAACGTCGACGACGCTCACTATGGGAGTGTACAGACTCTGGAGGGGCTCCTTCAGCCCAAACGCAATATAATTATAACATTCGCTTCGACATGCAGCCCGATCCATATTCAGTCATAATATTCACTGGGTGTGCAACCCGATCCATATTTGTTATAATATTCGCTATGGCGTGCAGCCCGATCCATACTTAGTCCACAATATGCATATGAGTCGCATAGCAGTTTTAATTTATTTTTCTCAATTTCCAATTCATTAAAAAGAATATACTTTAGTTATTTAATTCCAAGAAAAGTGACTTAGCAGTGCATAATAGTGATTAAACACAGGACTGCGATCAATGATTTTACAAATCATGCTATCACAATGATATTCATCCTCTAATGATACTACAAGTCAGCACAAGGCCCCAAACATGGCATTAAGCCCAGATATATTCAACACAGTGTGCGTATCAATCGCCAATATAGAATTATTCTTGTTCGGGACGGACCAAGTCACAATCACCATTCATAACCAATCCCGCACCTGCCATGGGGTACGAGTCATGCCCTAAATAATGTCACAATATGATAAGGCAGGGTTTCAAACCCTCAAGGCATCATATATACCAACTACTCACCTCTAACCGGTCGTGGACTTGTCCGCAATGCCTTTTACTTTTGTATCGACCTCCTCGTGCATCGAATCTAGTCAAAACCACAGTGAATACATAAATATGGGTAAAAAAACATAACCCAATCAAAATTACTCGAAAAGCACTAAAATTGACGAAGTTGGTAAAACCCGAGCCCCGGGTACACTTCTTGAAAAATTCTAAAAATTATACCAATAAATTCCTCGTCTCGCCACGAGTCTGAACATATAAAGTTTATAAAAAAATGGAGCTCAAATGGCCTTTCAAATCCTAAAATTTCATTTTCAAGAACAAAGCCCTAGTTCTTCACAATTTCTACCCAATTTCATGAATTTGAGTGTTGATTCTTGCATAAAATGATGTTTTCTATTCAAGAGACTTACCTCCAAGCAACAACCATTGAAAACTCTCTTCAAATCGCTCAAAAACCTTTCTTGGCGGAGTAAAAATGGTGGAAATATTATGAGGGAGGTCCTACGAACGTCAAGCAGCTACCTCAACCATTCTGATAACTCTGGAAACGAGACTGCTCAGCTAAACTCCGATGTACCTAAATCTGCACACAAAGGTGCAAGGAGTAGGGGTGGGTACTAAGTACTTAGTGAGTAATAAGCATATAAAATGTCTGAATATAAGAAATCCACGGAATGCCACAAAGCAAAGCTAAAACTAACAGCCCGATATCTTGCTACAAACCAGCAACAACAACTAATAACAGTTAACACAATTAAATAACAATGCATGAATGCAATGCACATGACGCTACGGCGCGCAGCTCGATCCATTTAATATCACCAGTGCTCACTAGGGGTGTGTACAGACTCCGTAGGGGCTCCTTCAGGCCAATTGCAATATAATCATAATATTCGATGCGATATGCAGCCCGATCCATATTCTATCAAAATATTCGCTGCGGCGTGCAACCCGATCTATATTTAGTTATAATATTCACTTCGACGTGTAGCCCAATCTATACTCAGTCCACAATATGCATATGAGTCACATAAAAGTTTAAACTTATTTTTCTCAATTTCCCATTCATTAAAAAGAATATACTTTAGTTATTTAATTCCAAGAAAAGTGATATAGCAATGCATAATAGTGATTAAACATAGGACTGAGATCAATGATTTTACAAATCATGCTATCACAATGATATTCATCCTCTAAGGATACTACAGGTCGGCACAAGGCCCCAAGCATGGCATTAAGCCCAGATAGATTCAACACAGGGTGTGTATCAATCGCCAATATAGAATTATTCTTGTTCGGGACGGACCAAGTCACAATCCCCAGTCATAACCAATCCCGCACCTTCCATGGGGTGCGAGTCAAGCCCTAAATAGCGTCACAATATGAAAAGCCGAGGTTTCAAACCCTCAGGCCATCATATATATGAACTACTCACCTCTAACCGGCAGTAGACTCGTCCGCAATGCCTTTTCCTTTCGTATCAACCAACTCACGCGTCGAATCTAGTCAAATCCATAGCGAATAAATACATATGGGTCAAATAAACATAACACAATCAAAATTACTCGAAAAGTACTAAAATTGATGAAGTTGGTAAAACCCGAGCCCCGAGCCCACTTCTCGAAAAATTCTGAAAATTATACCAACAAATTCCTCGCTCGCCATGAGTTCGTACATATAAAGTTTATCGAAAATGGAGCTCAAATGGCCTTTCAAATCCTAAAATCTCATTTTCAAGAATAAAGCCCTAGTTCTTCACAATTTCTACCCAATTTCATGAATTTGAGTGTTGATTCTTGCATAAAATGATGTTTGCTAGTCAAGAGACTTACCTCCAAGCAATACCCATTGAAAACCCTATTCAAATCGCTCAAAAACCTATCATGGCAGAGTAAAAATGGTGGAAATATTATGAGGGAGGTCCTGCAAACGTCAAGCAGCTACCTCAACCACTCTGATAACTCTGGAAACGAGACTGCTCAGCTAACCTCCGATGTACCTGAATCTGCATACAAAGGTGCAGGGAGTAGGGGTGAGTACTAAGTACTCAGTGAGTAATAAGCATATAAAATGTCTAAAGCTAAGAAATCCACGGAATGCCATAAATCAAAGCTAAACTAACAGTCTGATATCTTGCTACAAACGAGCAACAACAGCTAATAACAGTTAGCACAAGTAAATATCAATGCATGAATGCAATGCAATGTAATGCACATGATGTTACAGTGCATAGCCCGATCCATTTAACGTCGACGGCTCTCACTGGGGGTATGTACACACTCCGGAGGGGCTCCTTCAGCCCAAGCGCAATATAATCATAACATTCGCTGCGGCGTGCAGCCCCATCCATATTCAGTCATAATATTCGCTACGGCGTGCATCCCAATCCATACTCAGTCCACAATATGCATATGAGTCACATAATAGTTCAATTTATTTTTCCCAATTTCCAATTTATTAAAAAGAATATACTTTAGTTATTTAATTCCAAGAAAAGTGACTTAGCAGTGCATAATAGTGATTAAACACAGGATTGAGATCAATGATTTTACAAATCATGCTATCACAATGATATTCATCCTCTAAGGATACTAAAGGTCGGCACAAGTTCCCAAACATGGCATTAAGCCCAGATATATTCAACACAGGGTGCGTATCAATCGCCAATATAGAATTATTCTTGTTCGGGACGGACCAAGTCACATTCCCCAGTCATAACCAAACTCGCACCTGCCATGGGGTGCGAGTCACGCCCTAAATAGCATCACAATGTGATAAGCCGGGTTTTCAAACCTTCAGGCCATCATATATACCAACTACTCACCTCTAACCGGCCGTAGACTCGTTCACAATGCCTTTTCCTTTCGTATCGACCTCTTCGTGCGTCGAATCTAGTCAAAACCACAGTGAATACATAAATATGGGTCAAACAAACATAGGCCAATCAAAATTACTCGAAAAGTACTAAAATTGACGAAGTTGGTAAAACCCGAGCCCGGGCACACTTCTCGAAAAATTCTAAAAATTATACCAACAAATTCCTCATCTCGCCACGAGTCCGTACATATAAAGTATATCGAAAATGGATCTCAAATGGCCTTTCAAATCCTAAAATTTCATTTTCAAGAACAAAGTCCTAGTTCTTCACAATTTCTACCCAATTTCATGAATTTGAGTGCTGATTCTTGCATAAAATGATGTTTCCTAGTCAAGAGACTTACCTCCAAGCAATATCCATTGAAAACCTTATTCAAATCGCTCAAAAACCTCTCTTGGCAGAGTAAAAATGGTGGAAATATTATGAGGGAGGTCCTGCGAACGTCAAGCAGCTACCTCAACCACTCTGATAACTATGGAAACGAGACTGCTCAGCTAACCTCCGATGTACCTGAATCTGCACACAAAGGTGCAGGGAGTAGGGGTGAGTACTAAGTACTTAGTGAGTAATAAGCATATAAAATGTCTGAAGCTAAGAAATCCACGGAATGCCATAAAGCAAAGCTAAAACTAACAGTCTGATATCTTGCTAAAAACCAGCAACAACAGCTAATAACAGTTAGCACAAGTAAATAACAATGCATGAATGCAATTTAATGCAATGCACATGATGTTACGGCGCGTAGCCTGATCCATTTAACATCGACGACGCTCATTGGGGGTGTGTATAGACTCCGGAGGAGGTCCTTCAGCCCAAGCGCAATATAATCATAACATTCGCTGTGGTGCGCAGCCCAATCCATATTTAGTCGTAATATTCGTTGAGGCGTGCAGCCCGAACCATATTTAGTCATAATATTCGCTTTGGCATGCATCCTGGTCCATACTTAGTCTACAATATGAGTATAAGTCACATAATAGTTCAATTTATTTTTCCCAATTTCCAATTGATTAAAAAGAATATACTTTAGTTATTTAAATACAAGAAATGTTACTTAGCAGTGCATAATAGTGATTAAACACAGGACTGAGATCAATGATTTTATAAATCATGCTATCACAATGATATTCATCCTCTAAGGATACTACAGGTCGGCACAAGGCCCCAAACATTGCATTAAGCCTAGATATATTCAACACAGGGTGCGTATCAATTGCCAATATAGAATTATTCTTGTTCGGGACGGACCAAGTAACAATCCCCAGTCATAACCAAACTCGCACCTGCCATGGGGTACGAGTCACACCCTAAATAACATCGCAATGTGATAAGCCGGGGTTTCAAACCCTCAAGCCATCATATATACCAATCACTCACCTCTAACCGGACGTAGACTCATTCGCAATGCCTTTTCCTTTCGTATCGAGCTCCTCGCATGTCGAATCTAGTCAAAAGCACAGCGAATATATAAATATGGGTCAAAGAAATATAACTCAATCAAAATTACTCGAAAAGTACTAAAATTGACGAAGTTGATAAAACCCGAGCCCCGGGCCCACTTCTTGAAAAATTCTAAAATTTATACCAACAAATTCCTCGTCTCGTCACGAGTCCGTACATATAAAGTTTATTGAAAACGGAGCTCAAATGGCCTTTCAAATCCTAAAATTTCATTTTCAAGAACAAAGCCCTAGTTCTTCACAATTTCAATCCAATTTCATGAATTTGAGTGTTGATTCTTGAATAAAATGATGTTGTCTGGTCAAGAGACTTACCTCTAAGCAATACCCATTGAAAACCCTCTTCAAATCGCTCAAAAACCTCTCTCAGCGGAATAAAAATGGTGGAAATATTATGAGGGTCGCGACTGAAATTTTAACCCTTAAACTGTTCTGCCCAAACGTCTCCTTCTATGTGATCGCATCAGTCCAATTACGATGGCATAGACTAAAAATTCCGGACCCTGAAATCCTCTTATGCAATCGCATAAATGCCCAGTGCGATCGCTTACTTCTGCCTCTTCCAACTATGCGATCGCATATGTCACCCTTGCGATCGCGTTGAACAAGTTTCCCTAACTATGCGATCGCACACTCCTTCACGTGATCGCATAGAGCAAAATCACTACCCCTTCAGAACCTTCTATGCAATCCCAGACTTACCTATGTGATCACATAGAATAAAATTCTCTGCAATATTTCTGCTGCATTAAACATGCTAAAATTCCCCGTTGGCCATCCGAATTCACCCCGAGGCCCTCGGGACCTCAACCAAATGCACAAATATGTTCTATTACTTCATTCAAACTTGCTCGTAACATAAAAACACTATCATAAATATCAAAATCACCGAATTACCACGAATTCAAGCCTAAGTTAAACTAAAACTTCCGAAACTTGTATTTGATCTAAAACACTACCTAAACACCTCCGAATGATATGAAACTTTGCACACATATCCAAAATCACCTAACGGAACTACTACAACTCTCAGAATTCCATTCCGAACATCGGAACAAATTCTCACCTACCATCCGAAATTCGCCAAAATCCAACCTTAGCCAATTCAAGCCTAATTCTACATCGGACCTCTAAATCCAATTCTGTTTGCTCTCCTAAGTCATAAATAATCCCTCGAAACTAGTCGAATCATCAAAAATCCATTCCGAGCCTTTAACTCATAAGTTAATATTTGGTTGACTTTTCTAAACTAAGTTTCTCATAAAGAGACTTATTGTCTCATTTCTACCGGAACTCTATCCAAATTACTTCAAATTCTCTAAACACATATAATGAAACCTATAGAAGCATAAAATGGGGAAAACGGGGCGGTAACTCCCGTGATGATAGGTCAGGTCGTTACATCCACCATGTGTGTCCAGGGCCATACCCCTCATAATAGTCATCATAATGATCCACAGGGGGGGCAACTGGTACATCGTCCGCATCGCCTCAATAGAGGCATTCACCACCTTTCGGCGCACTGTGACTATGCCATTGTCGTGCTCTTGCGGATTGGCATAAAACTCTCTAACAACTATTACATTACCCTCGCCCGGCTCGTTAATAAAAGTTTGCAACCCCCACCTCACCAGCTCAGTGTACATGCGAGGGCGATGTAGCTGGACCGATCCTATGTCACCCCTCTCCATAATCGGCTTTTTAGAGGCCTTTTTTGCAAAGCGGTCCTGAGCCTTGGCAGAGACAAATCTGTTACTATCCAAGGGGCGTGCAGGGGCTGCCCCGCACATCCTGGATGAGCCAGCTTGGCTGCTAGAAGATACACCTGTGGCGCGGCGTTTCCGAGATGGAGCCATTGTACTTGAAAAATGGAACACATTAGCACAACGCAACACAAAATTATGATGCAATGCGGTTACATAGACTCCACACGCATAAGTGGTCACAACTACATACTTACGTTCACTGAGGCCTTTCCACAAACACCTTGTGAGCATTAGGCACTCACAACCCCATTTCAAGCATTTTACAACATCAACCCACCACAATATCTTCCCAGAATCACAAACCAAGTGAAGCAACACCCCACCAATCTCACCACCCACAAAACACTACAACATGTTACCGATTCTACTACTCAAAAAAAAACCACATAAATGCACACTAAAACAAATGAAATTCTGAAAAAAAATATAAAAAGAAAATGAAAAATAGAACAAGGGACTCATATCTGTAGTGATAGAAGGTGGGGAGCAGAAAAGAAATGTAGAGGGGGATGTGGCTTGAGACTTGGGGAAAATTGGAAAAGATGGAAATCAAAAAATATAGCACAAAAGTTGCCAGATTTTGTTTTTTTGGGCAGAACTAGCACGGTCGTAGCACAGTACGAGCGCGGCCGCGCTAGCCCAAGCAGAACACAAGCCCATTTGCGTGGCCACTAGCGCAATCGCACTAGTAGCGTGTTCAATAACGTGGGCACGCTAATATTTTTGAGCCCAGGCAAAATACTTGCACATATACGCGGCCACTAGCGCGCCCTGTAGCTTGGGCGAGCTCTTGGGCGAAATAATTTTCATGTTTTTCACTTGTTCTTACCACTTTCGATGGCCTTAGCACCCGCCCATTGTCACCTATATTGGTTAGCACTTCCTAGAAAATCACAATTAACAACTACTACTATCGTTGGGTTGCCTCCCAACCAGTGCCTTAGTTAATGTCGTGGCACAACAATTACAACAATTTCAATGGGTTGCCTCTTATGCAGCACCTGATTTAACATCGCGGAACGATGCAAACAAGCACATTTAAGGCTCGTTTGATTTTTGAGGTTCCGTCAGGTGGAACTCTGACACTTCCTTTGGTTCTTTCATGCCTATGAATAGCTTCAATCTCTACCTATTGACTCTAAATGTGTGAGATTCTTTCACTAAGGCAATCTCTACAGCCCCTAAAAGGAATACTTCCACCACTCGAAATAGACTAGACCATCGTGACTTAAGCTTACCCAGGAATAGCCTTAATCTTGAATTATAGAGCAGTACCATGTCCTCAAGGCTGCACTGTTGCTCAACAATGTTCTGGTCGTGCAATCTCTTCATTATTTATTGAGTCAGACATATAAAGTAAACCTACCTAACTATAATACATCTTAGTTAACCGCGTTAAGCCTATAAGCCTGTTTCTTTAGCAACCACAATGCAAACCTTACCCAATTATTTGAATAGCCTTCGGTTTGAACCCTTTTACCTCCCATAAGCACTTTAATGGTATTGAAATTATGCAAAAGCAAATGTGTGGGGTGGTGGTTTGGTTTTTGAGTGGAACCGTTGAAATAGAGAAAAGGTGCATTGTTTGGAAATGGAAAAGAATAAGTACCACTTAGAAAAGAAAAAAAAGTAGAAAAATAAAAAAAAAAGAGTAGAAGTAGTAATTGATAAGTGGTGGTTTATTATAATTGCACCTAATGAATGGGGTTGTTGTAAATAAAAAATAAAGTGGTGGAATGTTTGGTTGATATAAGTATGGTTTTGAATGTTAATGTAATTTTATTAAAAAGTTCTTAGGGAGGTTAATCATTATATCCAAATATATCCTACACGTCCCTTAGCCTACATTACAACCAAGTAAAGTCCTATTGATCTTAGACTGAGTGGGCTCGATTAGTAGAGTAGTACACTACCGGCAAGCCTATGGTGCATCTTTGTGGCATGTGAATGTTCTTTTTGAGAGTGAGCGAATTTTGTCTATCTAAGTTCCTAATTGTCTAAATATAATTATATGTGGAAATACTCTCTTGTGTGAATGTGAGGGCATGTGATTCATGAAGGAAACACAAGTTTTGACTTCTGTGTAGAGTAGCTTGAGAAAGTATGAATATTGCACGGCACGTGATAGTCGACTTTTGAGGCTAAGATTGTTCACTACTAGGCGTAACTTATGTGATTTGTTCTTGGTGTGATGCCTTAGGGAATAATGCTGAAGGAACCTCTATAGAGTGTGGTGGACTGCTCAAGGACTAGCAATGATTTATGTGTGGGGTATTGATAATAGGCTAGATATTATGTAATTCGTGGATTGTTTATGCCCCAGCTTGATTATATTTCAATGTGATAATATAGTTAAATGATGATAAAAGGGCTCTAATTGTGAATTTCACACGTTGCTGGAGTAAGTAGCATGTATGAGGCTTTAAAGCTGTGATTGGAGTTAAATTGAAGCAAGAAAATCCCCTAGAAGCTGATTATGTGGGAAGACGAGAAAAAGAATAGATGAAATGAAGACCTGGACTAGCGCGACCGCGCTAACCCAGATGTTCGAGGCAGAATGATAGGATATATGCGCGGTCATTAGCGCGCCCACTAGCGCGACCGCGCTAGCCCAGTTCCAGAATAGTAAATCTCAGGGGTAAACTCGAAAGTCCGGGGGTAAATTCACTTAACCTATAGAAAGTCAAGCTCGCCCAAGGATTGATTATGAAGGTTTTCGTAGCTTAGTTCAAGGCAATAAGTAAGGAGTATAATTCAACATCGAGTTCTTCCTTTCTTCCATTTGTTTTTACGATTTGCGATGAATTTGAATATTGTTAGGATGAACTCCAGTATGAGTAGCTAAATTTTTAGTCTAAGGTTTTGGTGGAACCTAGTAAAGGATGAACTTCTTGCTATGTTAATATAGTTTTCCCGGTTTAAGCTCTATTTTTTTAACTATGATCTCAGTGTAGTTAATTGACAGGATCCTCAATTAGTTGTGCCTAATTAGTGTACATAACTCGGGATAGAGTGTATATTTAGGTAATAGTTGAACAACACCACTCCCAAAGTATATGAGAGATCAATAACCGAGGGTTTAAAGGCGGGATTAGGGATAACGAAGCATTGGGTGTGATCTAACGTGAGCTGTAATAAACAAAGCCAGCTAGTGTATCTCGGGAGAGCGCGCCTAGTAAATTATTGTGATTACTCGGGAGAGATTTATGGTAATAATAGTGCTCATGATTGATAGAGATGATTAGGAAATTCTATGTGAAACATAACCGGAAGGAATTCCATCAATAGGAAAAATCATAACCTTAGAACCTTCTCTTAATTGTTTACAACTTGGTCATAGTTAATTTTCAGCTACTTATTTACTTTCATTCGTAGTTAGTAGAAATACCATCAATTGTTATTGACAACGTTTGGAAAGTTGATTATGTAGAATTTAGTAAGTCCAACGAAAGTAATTGATAGGTTAATTCCTTATGGGTTCGACTTTGGGCTAAATACTCAAATTATATTTGCAACATCCGTGTATTCTTTTTATATGGCATAGTTGGGCGTGATCAATAACATAAATAGAAGATTACTTAATTATTTAAATTAAAAATTATCAACTAATATATAATATATGATTAATTTATATATAATTAGTGTATAATCTATATATTGGTTAGGAAAAATAAACAGTAAAACTGATTATTTATTAAAGATCCCATTAAAACATAGGGGGTCAAATCTTTAAAAGAGCTTTTCTTTTATAAAGGGGGACCCAATCCACGTAATCTCCAATACAAGAAAAGACTAAAAATAACAGAAATCAAAATCATATGCAAGGCATTTTTTTCTGAAATGTCCTCTTCTTCCTCGATCCAATCAAATTCCAATCTTCATTACAAGTATAGCCCCCTGTAGCCATGTCATCATGGCTCCCTCGTTCTTTAGCCACCAATCTCCATCTCGAGGAGGAAGAAGACAAAAACGATGTCGTCACTCATTCCTCCAAATCTCAAGGCGGCGAAAATGAAATTTCAATTTACCGGGAAATCGATTTAGAAGAAAATGGATTTGATTGTAATGATGTTGATTCTTCCGATGTTAACGAAGGCGGCGGGGGTGTTAAGGAAGACTTGTCCGAACTGAAAGAAACCTTAACTCGTCAACTATGGGGTGTCGCTTCATTTCTCGCTCCTTCGCCACCACCTCCTCCTCCTCCTCCTCCTGCTCCTCCACCTCCGACGACGGCAGTTTCGACGATGAAATCGGAGCATTTGGATGCCGTTCTGGACCGGATAGATTCGGTAGATCGATCATGTACAAGTGGTGTATCGGAGGATGAAGAGAGGGAATATGTTGGGGACATGGGGGTTTTTCTAGAATATTCGAATTATGAAGTGGAAGAGGATAGTTTATTTGATGATGCAGTTGGAGTGACTGATGAAGCATTGGGCTTCGCTAGGAATATAGCTCATCATCCCGAGACTTGGTTGGATTTTCCCATAGAGGAAGACGACTTTGACGGTATGTATTTTACATTTTTGTTGGTACAAAGTTTTTGATTGTTTCTTTACTTATTTCAACCTTGAAAGATAAATTATTTAGTCTTTTTTATGCCAGTGGGGCAGAGTTTGAAATTTTGTGAATAATGGCCTCACCCCTTACCCTGGCTTTGGCGTAGGGTTGAACGTTAAGTGCGCCTAACCCAGATCAGGCATTGTGCTTTAGCCACTAGTCACCAAAGCCTGGATAAATTACTTAGTCTTGGAATGGATCAGGTCCGAATAAAGCTGAATGGATACGGAGGATCCATACAGTCAACCTCAACTAGTTTCTGATTGAGTCGTTGATTGATTGATTGTTTAGATGGTGACTATGTTCTTAAAATGGATGGTTTAGTCTATAGAATGTGATTAAGGTGTGAGTATCACTAATAATTAGTGCAAACTTTGTCAAATTTTTGTTTCTTTGTTTGTCTAGCAGACGTCAAGGTTATAGTGCATAACACTCTGGGTGATTCCTTCTGAATTTATCTTTGGAGAAATTCACAACTGCATTCGAAAGACCTCTGATTAGGTAGGAACAATTTTTCCCCTGACCCATCTTATTTGAGAATTAATTGACTAAATAGAGAAAGTACAGAGCACGGAAACCGGTGCTAAAACAGTACTGATAAGGAACAAAAAGATAGTACCGTGTATGAAAGCTGATTTTAGTAAGAGTCTAAGTCATATACAACAACAACAACAACCCAGTATATTCCCACAAGGTGGGGTCTGGGGAGGGTAATATGTAGACAGGCCTTACCTCTACCCGAGAGGGCAGAGAGGCTGTTTCCAATCGACCCTCGGCGCATGGAAAAGAAAGGCAAACAAACAAAACAAAACAAAAACCGCATTAGTTATCCCATCATACAACGCATAAAAATTATCTAAACATAAGAGACATATGTACCATAAATAAACAGGCATGCAATGATATTAAAACATCGACTACCAGAAATGACTACCATAAGAGAACACACACTAATCATCTATGGTGGCCCTACCACGCCTCACCCACCCCGGGGAAGGAGTACAAAAAATCTAGAAGCTCCTATCCTACAACCCTGATATTAGACCTCCAAACTTTCCTATCAAGGGTCATGTCCTCGGAAATACACATCCTGGCCATGTCCTGTCTAATCACATCTCCCCAATACTTTTTTGGCCTACCTCTATCTCTTCTCGTACCCACCAAGGTCAAAGTCTCACACCTCCTAACTGGGGCATATGTGATTTTCCTCTTTACATGCCCCAATCATCTCAGACTCGCCTCACGCATCAATTCCTCCACGGGGCAACTTCATTCTTAATCTTATATAACCTGGTATGGCCACATATCCATCTCAGCATCCTCATTTCAGCTACTTTCATCTCTTGAACATGAGAGTTCTTGACTATCCAACATTCCGTCCCATACGACAAAGTTGGTTCTAACCGTCATTTTGTAGAACTCACCTTTAAGTTTTAGTGACACATTCTTATCACACAAGACCTTGCGTGGAAGGTCTATTAGAAATAGCCTCTCTATCTCTATAGAGTAGGGGTAAGATCTGCATATAGTCGTACACGTCCCCCTGGATCACCGATCCAAGGTATTTGAAACTATCCTTCTTGGCTATGGCCTGAGACCCAATCATCACGCTCCCTCCCTCTTCGCTCGGCTCGGCGCTAAACTTGCACTCCAAATATTCTGTCTTAGACCTGCTTAGTTTGAACCCCTTAGACTCGAGAGTCTGTCTCCATACCTCTAGCCTCTCGTTAACCCCGACCCTCGTCTCATCTATCAGGACTATGTCGTCAACAAATAGCATACACCAAGGTACATCCCCTTGAATATGCCGCGTCAAAGCATCCATCACCAAGGCAAACAAGAGGGGGCTAAGCGCAAATCCTTGATGGAGCCCCATAACCACCGGGAAATGATCTGAGTCGCCACCCACTGTCCTGACCCTGGACTTAGCTCCATCGTACATGTTCTTGATTACTCTGATGTAGGCTTCCGGCACGCCCTTAGCCTCCAGGCACCTCCATAGTACCTCCCTAGGGACCTTGTCGTACGCCTTCTCCAAGTCGATAAACACCATGTGCAGGTCCTTCTTCATATCCCTGAACTGTTCCACCAATCTCCTGACAAGGTGTATAGCTTCTGTAGTGGACCGACCCGGCATGAAACCGAACTGGTTCACGGAGATGGATGCCGCCTCCCTCACCCTGGCCTCGATCACCCGCTCCCGGACCTTCATGGTGTGGCTTATTAATTTGATGCCCCTATAGTTGTTGCAACACTGGATATCCCCTTTGTTTTTATACAAGGGCACCACTGTACTCCACCTCCACTCCTCCGGCATTCTTTTGGACCTGAAGATCGCATTGAACAACCTGGTGAGCCACTCCACTCCTGGCTTACCCATGCATTTCCAGAACTCCACCGGGATTTCGTCTGGCCCAGTCGCTCGACCTCTGCTCATCCTACGCAAAGCCCCCACGACCTCTTCCACCCTAATGCGCCTGCGGTACCCTAAGTCTCTATGACGCTCCGAATGCCCCAGCTCCCCTAGTTCTATGTTTTGGTCCCCCTCCTCGTTTAGAAGGTCTCGAAAGTACGCCTGCCACCTCTGTTTGATTAGACTCCCCCATCAGAACTCTACCCTCCTCATCCTTGACGCACCTGACCTGGTCTAGGTCTCGCGCCTTCCTTTCCCTCACTTTGGCTAACCGGAATAACTTCTTGTCCCCGCTGGACATGCTTGATAAGTGCGTTTTCTGTTAGTACTTGTTGCAGTCGGCAGAGGTTGTTTGTATAGTTTAACTGTTTAACAATACAAACCTTGGTATTAAATTTCCATCCATAATGGTGCTTCAAAATATGTAGATTGATTCAGTTGCAGTTACTACATTGAACTGGAGTACCGAAATGTTTGTGAACTCGCTTAAGTTGAAATCAAGCCGATCTCATCCTATTAAGTCAAAAACAGTATTATCCAAAGCGAAAAGTGCATAAAATAGCTAAGCTCTGTCGGGCTTTAAGTGCATAATGCAATTAAAGCGTGAGGTTTAAGGAAGAAAAGTGCAAATAAAGGATGAAATAAAATGATGTATATGTATATTAAGAATATATCTATAAGCAGAAACAAAATTTACATGGACAAAGGAATTGAATTTGTTTACAAATAAGTGAAATATACATTGTTTAGTTGTGGTCTCTTAAGGAGAGCGCCCACTGGTAGGAGTATGCCTTAGCACTTTGGTGACTGCAGTAAACTACCAGGTAAGGGAGGCAAAGTGCTCAGCCTATTTTGCAACTGGCTTCAATGCTTAAGTGCCCTTGATCGACACTTTGACAACACTGGCAGAAAAGCACATTCTTAATAGGTTGAGAGGATCAAAGAATGTTAGCTGGAAGCACAATTTGGTTTAATCCTGATATGGTTCCTTTTTTTGTTTAGGCTCGTGGAATGGCAAGACATTCAATGATGTAAATTTGAATGATGGGCTTTGATTCCTTTTATCCTTGCATTCGTAGTTGCTTGACCTAGTTGAATTTCATGGAGATTACAGAAGAAAGTTAACTGAGTGATTTTATATGAGTTTGGTACAGATCTGTTATAATAGTAGTTGAAAGATGTGAAAGGGTGTGGAAAGATCACATCAGATGTCAAATACTATAGAAGTGATATTCTGATATGCTAGTTCTACTACTCCCTCCGGTCCAAAATAAGTGATTTTTTTTTGGATGTTTTCACACATATTAAGAAAGTCACCTTTTAGCATTAATTAGCAATAGAATTGACCATTTTAACCTTATTATCTCACATAAATACTCCTAACACATTCCAACACTATTTACTCTAAGGACAATGTAGGAAAAACATCATTAAGTCATTCTTGAAATCTGAAAAAATCACTTATTTTGGACCACAAAAAAGGGCCAAAAATCACTTATTTTGGACCGGAGGGAGTATCTTATAGGAGGGAGTTAGCACACAGCTGGACGACATGTGTGCTTGGGCTTCTAAGGGTTATTTGGTCATTTCAGTTAAAATGGAGCTATATGATTCGTTGATAGAGAATCTTATTGTAGACCACTTCAAAACTTTTGAGCACTTAGACAAGTTTAACCCTCTGCTTACATAATCAATCATCACCACACACTTTGTTTGTACTGGCTTACATGGACCCCACATCCCACCCCATCCAAAGAAACAAAAAAAAATTGGATTTGACAAATTACTTTGCTAAATTCAATGAACAATTTGTAATAGATAGTTCTTTCATCTCTCAAGCATAAATAGGTTCATCTGAACATTAACGAATTATTTTGGAATTAAATATATTAAAAATATACTGAATAAACCTTAAATTATTTTCAGTTTCTTGTAAGATAGTAGAAAACTTAGTGCTACATTCTCTTTGATTTAGTAGGGACTAACTTAAAGTTTTATTTACTTAAATATACTTTAAAATGTAGTTAACTACTAATAATTATTGATAAGAAAGACAACAACAACAACAACAACAACCCAGTATATTCCCACAAGGTGAGGTTATTGATAAGAAAGACAATTATATTATATTCTATCCAATAAGTCAGTCACGTAAAATGAGACTTAAAGAGTGCTAACAAGATCTCTTATTAATTTATCAATTTCAAATCAGATTTTATATTAAGGTCTTGCATTAATTTCTACATCTAACGATAATATTGTTAAATATATTATTAATGGTGTAATTTTTGCCGCAAGTAAAATAACGTAGAGACTTAATACTTAAGAAAATTATATATTTCATTGTAAGAAAATAAAAAGTATTCTTTTAATTACCACTTTCTATGTTGGGTACTCTGTTATGATAGAATACGGTAAATTATTAATAGAGAAATCTAGAGAAAATCAAATATAGTATATTCAAATTTTGAGAAATATTAAAAAATATAAAAGAGCATAAGATAAATTATTACATTTACAGTTGTAGAAGTTTATAGTGCATTTTATCTTGAAACAATAATGAAATAATTTAGAGCTTAATATTGTAGAAACTACATATATTTACTATAAATAGATAGATTCATTATTACATTTGGTGGACAGACTTGTGATATCAAAACAAGAAATTAAATGAACAATCGAAACCTATGGACATGATTTTTAGTTGAGATCATTTTAAGTTTTACCGGTAGAATATCTAAGTGATAAAGAATATCGTCAATGCGAATTGAACCTTAAGAGCAAGACGTCTAAAATATTGATAAAGAAATTCTAGCGCAAATTAGCTAAGTTTACAAATAGCACATACAATACATTTGTATAACTTACACTCCTATAAGCATGCTTTTTTTCAACCATAGGATATATTGAAAAATAGAGGAAGAAGGGAGGAACAATATGAAAAAAATAATAAAAAATAAAAAAGGGAGAAAATATATTATTTATTTTGTTATATAAGTTTTGGAGTTCAATACCAAAAATTTATAGCCAAGCCCGAGCACATACATTCTTAAAATTCAAATAAATAAGGGTTCTTTCTCTCTAAGAATACACGCAAAGATCCCCTTCAATATTTTTAAGTGTGTTCAACAACATTAGATGTAAGACATAAATGAAATTTCACGGATGAGGTAACAAAGGTGATAAAATACATAAAATATATACAAGATTCCAAAAATCTAAGCAGTAAGGGACCTTTTTTATGGGTATGGTTGAAATGTATTGAAAACATATAGATGGGCCAATATATAATATTTGAGGAAAATTAGAGGCGATTTGGACTGATTTGTTATCAAAATTCGTAGCTAAAATCGAGTTCAAAAAATTCTTCGATGGCACATGTATCAAACGTGTATCATGTGTGTATCTCAGTCATAGGTATGCATGGATATTCATCTAATACACATTTGATACAAATATGATACGGTCCTGCAAAGGTCTTTTTTAGTGATCAAAATTGATTAGGGACAGTGAACCATGATGAAAGGAGCTATTGACTTGAGTGGTTTTCTATTTATATTTGAAAAGCAAGGTAGGTTAGTTAACGAACATATGTGAAACACAAATAATACACATATCATGTTTTTTCATGTTCATCTTCTTCTTCGAATTTTCAATTCAAACTATATCAAAACTCTACCAAATTATCCTGAAACTGAAATTTAAACTCCTTAAGATGTATCCAATCTATTCCAACAATACCCACTCAAAAGAAAATAATTCTTTTTTTGCCATAAGCAACTAATTGGTTAATATTGATAATATTTTTGAATTGACTAATTTTAGTACTAACTTATTTATGGACTGACATAACTGATAATTTTTTACAAAAAGATATAAAAAAATTCGTTAAGATATAAATTACAAATAAATTACATATAAGCATAAATCCATCTAGTTTGACAATAAGAAACACTATTAAGCTTTGCTTTTTATGGAATGAATTAATTCTTGTTGAGATGGATAAAATAGAAAGTAAGTCAAAAACCATACGATAAAGACAGGGAGCTGATGTAGCATCTATTTCCTTGTCTGCAGCATGGCTTGATTTTTTTAATTTTGCTTTCAAAAATCACTTTGAAAAGCAAGGTAGGTTAGTTAACGAACATATGTGAAACACAAATGATACACATATCATGTTTTTTCATGTTCATCTTCTTCTTCGAATTTTCAATTCAAACTATATCAAAACTCTACCAAATTATCCTGAAACTGAAATTTAAACTCCTTAAGATGTATCCAATCTATTCCAACAATACCCACTCAAAAGAAAATAATTCTTTTTTTGCCATAAGCAACTAATTGGTTAATATTGATAATATTTTTTGAATTGACTAATTTTAGTACTAACTTATTTATGGGCTGACATAACTGATAATTTTTTACAAAAAGATATAAAAAAATTCGTTAAGATATAAATTACAAATAAATTACATATAAGCATAAATCCATCTAGTTTGACAATAAGAAACACTATTAAGCTTTGCTTTTTATGGAATGAATTAATTCTTGTTGAGATGGATAAAATAGAAAGTAAGTCAAAAACCATACGATAAAGACAGGGAGCTGATGTAGCATCTATTTCCTTGTCTGCAGCATGGCTTGATTTTTTTAATTTTGCTTTCAAAAATCACTGCCTTTTCTGGTTGGTATATTCTCTTCTTTCTTCCTTTGTTACTCATGCTAGGGTCAACCGTGAAAGCATCCTTTGATGTATATTAAGGATGTATGCATTGTATGTATTTGTATATTTGAGGTATTGTTGATACTTAATAATATCTTAATCTATTTTTTTAAGTAATAAAATGTGGTTATGTTTCCAAAAACCTATCTGTGAGAATGCACGGGAGAAAAATCTATTATTGATGTTTTAACAATGATACAATGAGCCCTATATATAATACATATTCTATTCCTACTACATATCGGACTAGGACATATTATAAACCTACTATATATGAGATTATGACATATTCTACTTCAACTATATATAGGACTAGGACTATTTACACATAAGTATCTAACACTCCCCCTCAAGCCGGTGCATACAAACCATATTCACCGAGCTTGTTACATATGTAACTAATACGAGGACCAGTGAGGGACTTGGTGGAAATATCTGTAAGTTGATCATTCGACATTTAAGGCCACTAAGCTTCCCCTGAGCAACAAAACTGATATTGCAATGTTCACGAACATTTATCGATGAACGCAAATAAATCTTGAGTCATCAACCGGAAAGACGCACGGTGACTGATTTTTCTGTTCATATGTGACTGAAGTTTTCCGGGTTTGGTCGCACAAGGGTTTCAGATCTGATGGTGGTACCGGTATATGCACAGTAGCAATGTAGCAGTGATGAACCCTGGGAACAAGACAAAGTTGCCGGAAAATTGCACGGCGATGAGATCTTTCTTTCCGGATGTCACTGGAATGACGCACAACGATAATTTTCTCACTGAAGCTCTGATACCATGTGAGAATGCACGGGAGAAAAATCTATTATTGATTTTTTGACAATGATACAATGAGCCCTATATATAATACACATTCTATTCCTACTACATATCAGACTAGGACATATTATAAACCTATTATATATGGGATTATGACATATTCTACTCCAATTATACATAGGATTAGGACTATTTACACATAAGTATCTAACACTATCATTAATACTTTTTTCTCATCTGTTTAGATTTTGAGATCTCTGAAGCCCAACAGAAGCATGGATTTGCTGTTGAACGTCTGGCACCGAGATTAGCTGCTCTCAGAAATGAACTTTGTCCTGTCCATATGAGTGAGGGTTACTTTTGGATGGTTTATTTTGTTCTTCTTCACACAAGACTCAATAAACATGACGCTGAGCTGTTGTCTACACCCCAGGTTTGTTGATACTCTGCTCTGCTTATAAGATCATCACTGAAATGAGTTGCATAATCCTGATGATCACTCAGCAAGCAGTCCATACCTTCACCAACCCAAATGGATTTTCTTGAAAATCCAACCAGATTTTTTGATGATAATCACAATTGATTAGTTAGTTATGCTCAAAAGCTTGTGGGTAACAGATAACCCAACTCAATTTGCTCAAAAATTGCATGAAACACGATTTGTTGGGGTCAATTTATGAGTTTAAAGCAACAGCTGGTTGAGTTGCTGTCCAGAAAGTTAATGATTTCATTAGTTATTTTAAAGAAGTTATTCGGGAGCAGGTAGAACTGAAACAATCTTGATTTGGTTCGAGCCCATGTTATCCTTGGTAGAAGCAATTTTATTTCTTGATCATGAGTAGTTTTAACCAAGAGTATTGCCCGATAATGGGGTATTGTGCATCAACAGAGTAGTTCCAATGATGGATGTGTTGTAATTTTACTTGTCCTACATTCTGTATCTACAAGGCTTCACATGATAATTAGCTAGTCTGTATGCTCTATTAATTTTTGTGATCTCATTTCTCAGCTTGTTGAAGCAAGGGCTATGTGGATGCGAGAGCTCCAAAAGAAGACAAAACTCGACTCAGATTTTTTTGGTATGAATACGCTTCTCTTGAAGGAGAGCACATATTCGCCATGTGAAGACTTCGATTCCACCTCATCCGAAGATGCTCACTGTAGATTTTTTATGCCCCAAAGGAGTTATGCATTTGAGTCCACTCCTGACATTGAAATTGAGAAGCTCGAACATGGAAGTACAGAGGTCCAGTTTATTGACAAGGTTGTTACTGAAGAAAATCCTCCTAGTAAGATCTTAGATAAGGAGTTGGTGGCTGGTCCCTCTTTTAAACCACCATTCTTGGACTATGATGAGCATGAGGATGATTGGCTACAAGACATTGAAGAGTCAGAAGGCTACTCTGGCACTGGAATTTTAATAGGAAATGAGGAGGAAATTTCATTTAGTGATCTTGAGGATGATATTGATTGTACGATGCCTCCAGTGAAATCAAAATTATTTTAGAAAGTTATATTCCAGCCCCCATATCTCCTGAATTTTTGTATCTTCGTGGAGCTTCTGATTTATTCTCAGTGGACACATCCGAACGCCAACCTCTCAGGATTCTGGAGCCTAAAAGGGAAAAGTGCCCCTGGATGTTTCCATGGTTCAGTCTCGTCTTGCTGAATCTTAACTTGTTCCGGCAGCTCGGAAGTTAGCACTTCATGAATGATCTACAATGTTGCTTCTCATGCTTGCTGCAATTTGGGGGTCTCACTTTTTGAGGTTGGTCATCCCCTATCCTTGCCGTCATGAAACTCGGAAGAGCAATTGCAAGATGCTCTCTAATTGCATTATAGTGTAAGTGAGTAATTGGTGTGTAATTGTAAAATGAGTTTCTTCTTTTGGTATAGCTTGTTCATTCTTTTCATTTTTGAGGTCATACGTAGTTGACCTGGGGAAGGCGTAAATTGCTTGTCCCCAAAAGTGTGATTATATTTGTACATAGGCTTGAATGCTGATGGAAATTTCCAAGTAAAGAGTGGATGGCATAGTGGGTGTTGCATTATGAAGCATGAAAATATACTCCTTGAATTGGTTTTTGTAGTTCCATATCGAGTTACATGAGAATGCTGTCAAATGCAGAATTTTAGATTTACCCCCTAGTGAAATAGTTGATCGATTAATTGATTGTACTTTAAAACTAAAGAATTAGTATACTAAAATTTCTACCTAATGTAAACTGATTTCTTAAAAGGTCTCCTCGAACTGGCTTTCAATATTCTGAAATCAACTAGTACTAGTTATGGAGAATACTAAAAGAGGGTATTACACATGGGTTATTATTAAGTCACATGATGAAGCGGTTGGCGGCAGCAGAAATGTTTTAGAAAAATCGCTATTCCTTTTCGTCCTTTCATTTTCCCAATAGAATTTCCATCTCTTCCTTTTACCATTTTCATAACAACACCAAAATAACACCGTACCCAATATATTCTCATATGTGGGATCTGGGAAGGATAGTGTGAACGCATATCTTATCCCTATCACGCAAAGATAGAGAGGTTATTTTCAATAGATCCTCGGCTCAGAAAGGTAAGGAGGAAAAGAAGAATTGTTCCGAAATTCTTTGGCTGCTATAATGAAGTGATGTTATAAAGGACATATACTACAGCGTAATATAATATTCGATTCCGAAAAAACTCGACTTTTATAGTGCATGACTGCTATATAGGGATGTTGTTATAGAGAGGTCTAGTAGTGGTACCAAAATAGTAACAACGGTAGAATACGATAACTGGAACAAACTAAACAATATAATGTAATAGAGATCTGAGAAATAAGAAAGTACATGCGAGCTACTAGTACTACTGGTAAGAAATGAGGAAACTCTCAGCTACCTAGTAACCGTCTACTCTAATCCTCGACCTTCGCACCCTCCTATCAAGGGTCATGTCCTCAGTGAGCTGAAGTTGTGTCATCTACTGCATAATCACCTTTTCCCCAGTAGTTCTTAGGTATGTCTCGACCTCTTCTCAAACCCGCCATAGTCAACCTCTCACACCTCCTAATAGGAATGTCAATATTTCTCCTTTTACCATGCCTGAACCATCTCAGCCTCGACTCCTCCATTTTTTCTTCCACGGAGGCCACTCCCACTTTGTCCCGAATAATTTCATTCATAATTTTATCCCTCCTGGTACATCTACACATTCATCTCAATAAGCTCATTTCTACTACTTTTATCTTCTACACATGGGAGCTTTTGGCTGGTCAACACTCCACCCCATACAGAATCGAATCACCACTTTGTAAAATTTGCCCTTAAGTTTTGGTGGCACGTTCTTATCACATAGAATACTAGATAAAAGCGTTCACTTCATCCATCCTACTCCACTATAGTACGTGACATCCTCATCGATCTCCCCATTACCCTATATAATAAATCCGAGATACTTGAAACTACTTCTCTTGCGGATGACTTGAGTATCTAGTTTTACATCCACGCCTGTTTTAAGGGTCCTGTCATTAAATTTGCACTCCAAGTACTATATCTTGATCTTGTTCAGCTTGAAACCTTTTGACTCCAAGGTCTGTCTCCAAATCTCCAACATCGTTTTAACCCTGCCTCGTGTATTGTCTATCAGTATTATATCATCTACAAATAACATGCACCATGGATCCTCCCCTTGGATGTGCCACGTTAGCACGTCCATCACTAGGGAAAATAGGAACGAGCTAAGAGCCGATCCCTGATATATTCCCATCATAACTAGAAAGTGTTCTGAGTCTCCTCCCCCAGTCTTCACTCGAGTCTTAACACCATCGTACATATACTTAACCGTCCTAGTGTACGCTACCGGGATGCTTCTAACCTCCATGCACCTCCATGAAATCTCCATCGGGACTTTATCGTATGCTTTTTTAAGGCCGATGAATACTATATGTGAGTCCTTCTTACTTTCCCCATGTTGCTCCACTAGTTTCCACATGAAATGGATAACTTCCATCGTCGAATGCCCTGGTATGAATTCGAACTAGTTTTCGAAAATAGACACGCTCCTCCTCGCCCTGACTTCCACCACCATCTCCCAAACCTTCATAGTATGGCTCAACAACTTTATACTCATTAGTTGTTGTAATTTTAGATATCGCCCTTGTTCTTATACAATAGAACTAATATTGTAATTTTGGATATCGCCCTTGTTCTTGTACAATGAAACCATCATTTTTCACCTTCATTCTTTGGGCATCTTTTTTGTTTTAAAAATAATATTAAACAACTCAGTAACCCACTCCAAGCTAGATCAACCCGCATTCATCCAAAATTTCATCGGAATTTATTCGTCTGGTCTCATCGCTCTGCCCTTTCTCATCTTACGCATCGCCCTTTTCACCTCTTCTGCCTCAATATTCCTACAACACACACAATCACGCTGGCTCTCGGAGTGCTCCAATCACCCAACACGATGCTTTTATTCCCCTCATCGTTCAATAATTTATAGAAGTAAGTCTACCATTTTCGTCTAATATGTGCCTTGTCCATCAATATTTATTTGTCCTCGTCTTTGATGCACTTCACTTGGTCCAAGCATCGGACCTTCCTCTCCCTCACTTTGGCCAACCAGAATAGATTCTTATCCCTATCCTTTCCCCTGAGTTCCTTGTACAGACGTCCAAACACCGTGGTCTTGGCCACCGTAACTGCTAACTTCGCTTCTTTCTTTGCCTTCTTATATCACTCCTGATATGACCTTTTATCCTCCTCGTATATGCTATCCATAAGCTTTAAGTAAGTCATTTTCTTGGCATCCACCTTACTTTGGACCTCTCAATTCCATCACCAGTCACTCCTATGACCCGCGGAATAACTCTTCATGACCTTTAAAATATCTCAAGTCGCTTCCCTAATGCAATCTGTTGTCGTGGCCCACATCCTAGTCCCATCCCCCTAATTCTTCATCCCCTCGCAGCCAACAACCTCTCCCTCAATATTTTTCCTTAGTCAAGTTACCCAATTGATCCTACGTTGCCTACAAACAGCCTTTTTCCTCTTACTCCACTTGATCTCAAGGTCCATAACTAGAAGCATATGCAGGGTCGTGAGGTTCTCACTCCAGATAACCTTGAAATCAGTGCATAGACTTTTATCGCATTTCCTATAGAGAAGGTAATCAATCTGGTTCTTGTTCACTAAACTCCGAAAGATGACCAGGTTACCATTTTCGTTGAAGGGAATAAATCACTACTTATGAAACTAAGAAAAAACTAGCAAGCGAACAAACAAACAAAAATTACTCGCGGAGCTTTGCCTTTAGCAAGCCGGTCTTCTCATATTTGCAATTGTTAAAAGATTCTTTTTTTCTCAATGTTCCTCTATATTCATTTCTCCGTTATAATTTTCTTAAATTTCAATCCTAGTAGTACAAATTTAAGCATTTACAATCATTTATTGGCCCATTTTTGCTATTCAATTATTTTAGGAATAGAAAATAAAAAATTAGACTCTAGAATTAAAAATCTAGTTCATTCCAGGCAACACGCTCAAAACTCGAGACTGTACAACACATCAATCCAGATATTAAGCATCCATAGTCATTTCGCATCCCAAACAAAAAAAATCTCATCACATTTAAGCCACCTAATCATAGTCCTCAGTCGCATAACACTCATCATATAGCTATCGATCCACTCATTGAGCATTCAGCCCCACTCCTAAGGACATGTCACGACCCGGATTTTCCCCCAACATCGGGATCGTGATGGCGCCTACTAGTGGTAGCTAGGCAAGCCACTGTATTCATGCTATCCTGTTTCTAATAAAATTACATAATTAATTTATCAACAAACCATAACTTTAATTAAATAAATGCGGAAGACTTTATCAAAAAAGTATTAAGCAGTTTCAAGATGAAAATCATACTGAAATCCTCTACCCAAGACGTGGAGTCACCAACTCACGAACTACTACTGAATACTACACATAAAAGTTTGAAAGAAATATAACATAATTCTGTTTGTCTCGGAACAAAGAGACTACGACTAGTAACATAAGTAAAGAGAGAGACGTCGGGCTTGCGGACGTCTGCAAGCTACCTCGGTCTCAAATATGATCAACTCCCACGCAATCGATTTACTGCTGCTGCTCCTGATCGTAACCTGGACCTGTGCAAAAACGCACGAAGTGTAGTATCAGCACAACCGACCCCATGTGCTGGTAAGTGCCTGGCCTATCCCGGCGAAGTAGTGACAAGCCTAGGACCAGACACCCCCATATATATGTATACCACAAATAACAAGAATTAACCAAGTAATAACACAAGAAGGAATATCTCAAAAGAACTCAACAATTAACAACAGTTAATAAGTTCACAAGGAAAATAAAGTATAATGGAAACACAAGTAATATCAAGTCAATGAATAGCAAGTAGTTGCACGGCATCACCCTTCGTGCTTTTACTCTCATCCACACCAAATAAGCAAATAAAGTGCACGACATCACCCTTCGTGTTTTTACTATCATCCTCACATCCATAGTACGGCATGATCCTTCGTACATGGTTCAATAACAAGGCACGGCATGATCCTTCGTGCATAATCAATAAAACATGGCACGGCATTAACCTTCGTGCATAAATAATAAAACATGGCACGGCATTAACCTTCGTGCATAATCAATAACAAGGCACGGCATTAACCTTCGTGCATAAATAATAAATCAAGGCACAGCATCACCCTTCGTGCATTATCACTCTTCCTCACCCAAATAACAATCACAGTTAAGGGCAAAGAATGAAACAATAAGTCATAAACCATCCCAACAAGGGCAATCAACAATCATCTTCACAACAAGTCTCGACAAGGGAGAACAATAACATTTCTACAACCCGACAAGGGTTCAACAATTTATATTCAAATATGTCCCACAACAAATATTAACAACGACTCACGGTCATGCTAGACGCCAGAGTATGGATGCTCGTCACCACAGCCCATACACCGCACTCGATCACATAACACATAACACATAATCCTATTCCCTCAAGCTAGGATAGAACAAACACTTACCTCGAATATTTATGAATAATTCAATCCGTGGCAATGCCTTTTCCTTTCAAATTTGGCTCCAATCCAATCGTATCTATACACAATTGATTTAATATCATCAATACTACTCAACAAACTAATTCCTAAGGCCAATTACAACTTTTACAACATTCTGCCCGGAATAGTGAATTTCGACCCCGGGCCCACATGGTCGGAACTCGGGGTTCGGACCAAAATCCGGTTATCCATCCCCCCACGAGTTCAAGTATATGATTTGTTTCAAAATCGGACCTCAATTCGAGGTCCAATTTCCCATTTTATGAAAAACCCTATATTCTACCAAAAACAAGAAATTCTACCATGAAAACCTTTGATTTCTATTGAAAAACATGTATAATGATGTTAGGAATTGAAAGAATTAAGTAAAAAGTGACTTACAATTGTTTTGAAGAAGAGGAAGTTCGTGAAGAATCGCAAATGGGTGTTTTTGGGTTGTGAAATGTGAAGAATGAAGCTGGAAATCGTGATTTACAGGTCTCTGTGTTCGCATTTGCGAACATGGGTTCGCAATTACGAACCCCGACCAATTTCTGGAGTTTGAAAAATAAGCTAAGGATGGAAAGTTCGCATTTGCGAACTTTTGTTCACATTTGCGAACACAGGCAGAATATTGGGGAGTTCGCATTTGCGAACTATTGTTCGCATTTGCGAACTCAGGCAGAATATTGGGGTGTTCGCATTTGCGAACTATTGTTCGCATTTGCGAACACAGGCATGACATGGGGATGTTCGCATTTGCGAACTATAGTTCGCATTTGCGAACACAGGCAGGATATAGGGATGTTCGCATTTGCGAACTACCGTTTGCATTTGCGAACAAGGCTGGGCATGAGGGGACTTCGCATTTGCGATCAATGGTTCGCATTTGCGAACCCTTCCTTGATCTGCCACCTTCGCAATTGCGAGAAATGCTTCGCAATTGCGAAGCCAACAGCTCGGTGAAAAACCAGCAGTGCAAAAATTCAGAATTTAACCCAACGGCCTATCAAATCTTTACCCGAGCCCCCGGGCTCCAAACCAAACATGTACACAACATCAAAAACACATTATGAACTTGTTCGTGCGATCACATCGCCAATAACACATCGTTTTCGTCAAATCAAGCCTCAAGTTCATGGTTTTCATACTTTTGGTTTTCAAAACCTTCAAACTTGGAACTCAAGGTCCAAAACATATCAAACGACATCCGAATGTCACCAAACTTTGCAGAAAGCACATATATAATATTTAAGACTTGTACCGGGCGTCGGAACCAAAATACGAGCCCGATACCAAGGTCAATTAATTCATTTTCCTTTAACAATTACATCAAAAACAATTTCACAAAAAAATTCATAACTTGGGCTCTAGGCCTCGGAATTCGACTCCGGACGCATGTCCAAGTCCCATATTTTCCTACGGACCTTTCGGGACCACCAAATCTCGGGTTCGAATCCGTTTACCAAAAATGTTGACCGAAGTCAACCATATCAATATTAATATCATTTTTATCCACATTTCTCATAGAATTCATATTTTCTATCACAAAATCTTTCCGGCTACATGCTTGGATCGTGCACGTAAATCGAGGCAACATAGAATGAGGTTTTCAAGGCCTCAGAAGCTTGAAATGATTAATAAAATAAGTGATGACCCTTTGGGTCGTCACACATCCTCCACCTCTAGAACAACCATTCGTCCTCGAACGGACGAGAGAAGGAAGTACCTGAGTTGGGGAACAAATGAGGGTAGCGGCTCCGCATATCGGACTCGGACTCCCGGGTCGATGCCTCAGGAGGCTGACCTCTCCACTGAACACGCACAAAAGTATAACTCTTCGACCTTAACTGTCGAACCTGCCGGTTTAGAATGGCCACCGGCTCCTCCTCGTAAGATAGATCATTGTCCAATTGGACAGTACCGAAGTCTAACACATGTGTGGGATCGCCGTGGTATCTCCGAAGCATAGATACATGAAAAACTGGATGCACGGCCGATAAGCTAGGCGGCAAAGCTAGTTTGTAAGCCACCCCTCCCACTCTGTCTAGAATTTCAAATGGGCCAATATACCTAGGGCTGAGCTTGCCCTTTTTCCCGAACCTCATCATGCCCTTCATAGGCGACACTCGGAGCAATACTCGTTCACCAACCATGAAATCTACATCTCGAACCTTACGATCCGCATAAGTCTTCTGCCTGGACTTAGCTGAACGCAATCTCTCCTGAATAGTCTTGACCTTATTCAAGGCCTCCTGAACTAAGTCTGTACCCAACAACCGAGCCTCTCCCGGTTCAAACCATCCAATTGGTGATTCGACATCGCCTACCATACAATGCCTCATACGGGGCCATCTGGATACTAGACTGGTAGTTGTTGTTGTAGGCGAACTCTGCTAATGGCAGAAACTGGTCCCACGAGCCTCCAAAATCAATAACGTAGGCTCGAAGCATGTCCTCTAGAATCTGAATAGTCCTCTAGGACTGGCCATCTGTCTGAGGATGAAATGCTGTACTCAACTGAACCTGGGTGCCTAACTCCTGCTAGACCGCTCTCCAGAACCGCGAGGTAAACTGTGTACCCCGATCAGAGATAATAGATACTGGCACCCCATGGAGACGAACAATCTCCCTAATATAAACCTCTGCTAACCTCTCCGACGAGTAGGAGATATATACTGGAATAAAGTGTGCTGACTTGGTCAGCCTATCAACAATGACCCAAATAGCATTAAATTTCCTCCGAGTCAAAGGAAGTCCAGTAACGAAGTCCATAGTGATCCGCTCCCATTTCCACTCGGGAATTTCAATCCTCTGGAATACACCACCAGGTCTCTGGTGCTCATATTTCACCTGCCGACAATTTAGACACCGAGCGACATACGCAACGATATCTTTCTTCATTCTGCGCCACCAATAGTGCTGCCGTAAGTCCTGGTACATCTTCGCGGCGCCCGGGTGAATAGAATACCGCGAACTGTGGGCCTCCGCTAAGATCAACTCTCGAATCCCTTCGACATTGGGCACACAAACTCGACCCCGCAATTTCAATACCCCATCATCATCTAGATTTACCTGTGTGGCACCTCCCCGCTGTACTGTATCTCTCAACTCGCGCAAATGAGGATCATCAAATTGCCTCTCACGCATACGCTCTAATAAAGAAGAACGAGCGACCGTGCGGGCTAACACCCTGCTAGGCTCAGAAATGTCTAATCTCACGAACCGGTTGGCTAAGGCCTAGACATCTAGAGCTAATGGTCTCTAACTGACCGGAATGTATGCAAGACTACCCATGCTGGCAGACTTTCTACTCAATGCATCGGCCACCACATTGGCCTTACCCTGGGTGATATAAGATAGTAACATCATAGTCTTTTAGCAACTCTAACCATCTCCGTTGTCGTAGATTCAACTCCTTTTGCTTGAACAAGTATTGTAGGCTTTTGTGATCAGTGTACACCTCACATGTCACACCATATAGATAATGTCTCCTGATCTTCAAGGCATGTACCACTGCTGCTAACTCAAGATCATGTACAGGAAAATTCTTCTCATGTATTTTTAACTGCCTCGAAGCAAAAGCGATAACCTTACTATCCTGCATCAATACCGCTCCAAGCCATATACGAGATGCGTCACAATAAACTGTATAAGGCCCTGCACCCGTAGGTAGTATCAACACCGGCGCGGTGGTCAAGGCCGTCTCGAGCTTCGAAAGCTCGCCTCACGCTCCTCTGACCACCTGGAACTGGACACCCTTCCGGGTCAACCCGGTCATCGGGGCCGCAATAGAAGAAAAACCCTCTACAAATTGACGGTAGTAACCTGCTAACCCCAAGAAACTTCGGATCTCGATCACTGAAGCTGGTCGAGGCCAATTCCGGACCGCCTTAATCTTCTTTGGTTCTACCCTGAATACCTTCCACCGATACAATGTGACCCAGAAATGCTACCGAACTCAGCCAGAACTCACATTTAGAAAATTTGGCATATAGCTGGTTATCTTTCAGAGTCTGAAGAACCACTCTAAGGTGCTGCTCGTGCTCTTCCTGGCTGCGGGAGTACACCAGGATGTCATCTATAAAGACTATCACGAACAGATCTAAGTAAGGCCTGAATACCCGATTCATCAACTCCGTGAATGCTGCTGGGGCATTGGTCAACCCGAAGGACATGACCAAGAACTCATAATGCCCATATTTAGTGCGAAAGGATGTCTTAGGAATGTCAGCCACCCTGATCTTCAGCTGATAGTAGCCTGACCTCAAATCTATCTTTGAGAATACCCTCGCTCCCTGGAGCTGGTCAAACAAATCATCAATTCTCGGCAGTGGATACTTATTTTTTATTGTCACTTTGTTTAATTGCCGGTAATCAATACACATCCGCATCGAGCCATCTTTCTTCTTTACAAATAATACAGGTGCTCCCCAGGGGGAAACACTGGGCCTGATAAAGCCTTTCTCAAGAAGGTCTTGCAACTGATCTTTCAACTCTTTTAACTCCGGCGGGGCCATACGATAGGGTGGAATAGAGACGGGCTGAGTGCCTGGTGCCAGATCAATACAGAAATCAATATCCCTGTCGGGTGGCATGCCCAGCAGATCTGAAGGAAAAACCTCAGGAAACTCCCGTGCAATAGGGACTGACTCAATGGAAGGAACCTATGCGCTGGAATCACGAACATAAGCCAGATAAGATAGACACCCCTTCTCGACCATGCATCGAGCCTTAACATAGGAAATAACAGTGCGAACGGAGTGGCTTGAGGTACCTTTCCACTCTAGTCGGGGTGATTCTGGCAAGGCCAAGGTCACGGTCTTAGCATGACAATCTAGAATAGCATGGTATGGGGACAACCGGTCCATCCCCAATATGACATCAAAATCCACCATATCCAAAAGCAACAGATCAACACGGGTCTCAAGACCCCCAAATATAACTACACATGAACGATGCACTCGGTCGACTACAATGGAGTTACCCACCGATGTAGACACATAAACTGGAATATCCAGAGCATAGTTGGGCACGGCCAAATACGGCGCAAAGTAGGAAGACACATATGAATATGTAGATCCGGGGTCAAATAATATTGAAGCACCTCTGCCACACATAAGAATGGTACCTGTAATCACGGCATCTGATGCCTCTGCCTCTGACCTAGCTGGTAAAGCATAGAATCGGGGATCTGCACCTCCTCTCTGAGCTGCGTCTCTAGGACGACCATCAACTGGCTGACCTCTACCTCTGGCTGGACGGTCTCCACCTCTACGGTCTCGACCTCGACCTCTATAATCTCTACCCTCGCCTCTGGCTAGCTGGGCAGGCTGAGGGTCAGCTGGGGCCTGAATCATAGGACGAGGACCCCGCTACTGAGAGTTGCCCGTTGCTCGAGGGCAGTTCCTAATAAAATGACCTGGGTCACCACAACCGTAGCAACTCTTAGACTGATAGGGCTGCTGGCCCTGACGACCTGAATGGCCTCCACGAACACTCTGAAGGGGCTGAGCATTAATAGGAGGCTGATCTGAATACTGCCCACGAAACCCACGATTACCCGGTCTACCCTGTGAAGCCTGAAGGGCAGAATGGAAAGGCCTGGAAGACTGGCCTCTGTCAAAAGATTCTCTGCCACCAGAAGAAGAACCACTAAACCTGCCTGAATGACGAGGCCTCTTGTCCGAAGAATAACCACCTCCCCGAGCAAGAGCCATCTCAACCCTGCGTGCTGCATTAGCTGCCTCCTGAAATGATATGTCACTCATGACTCAAACAACCTACATCACAATTGTGATATGATTTGTGTCCGCGCATCGCGCGAGTGTGAGCACGTGATTTTTGCACTAAGCCTTTAAATTCCAAAATTAAAATAAATATGTTTTTGAGTGCAATTACTTGTTTTGCTTGAAATTAGTTATATTTTTGTGTATTTGAATAAGTAAGAAATTAGAAAAATCAAAAATAGTAGTAATTAATTTGTTAGTTTAGTTAATTAGAAAATTAGTAAAAATAGCTTAAGTAGTAGAAATTAGGAAAAAATAACAGAAAATTACCAAAAAATACTAGGAAATTAGAGTAGGTAGTAAATTAGGATTTATAATTTTTTTTCATAAAAGAAAAGAAAAAAAAATATAAAAGAAAAGTGCATAAAAATAATTAAAATACCAGAAAAATACAAAATATATAGGTGTATTTGGTTTGGGCCAGGAATAATTGAAAGCAGTGGCCCAATCTGCTTTAGCCCAATGAGCTGGCCGATCCAGGCTTTCAGAGAGTGATCTCAGCCGTTCATGCGAGATAATCTAACGGTGAGAATAATTAGTTGATTTCTTTAATTAATTGAGAAGAGAGGCATAATCCGGGCCATCCATTTGAAGTGATCTGACGGTCGAAGACCTTTAATCTCCCAGACAGGCGAAACTACGTCGTTTTAGTAACGCTTGGTCTAGACCGTTGATCTTCATCAGATCAACGACCCAGATTACCTAAGACGGCCGGCCTATATAAGGCCCTTGTCCGAATGATTTTTGCCATTTTGTTAAATCCCTAACCCTAGCCGCCCCAAACCCCTCCCTTCTCTCCCTGCTTCACCTTCTTCAGACCTTGGTTAGCCATGGCGGCCACCACCTTCCACGGTGGTCGCCGGCCTTTTCAACATCCCTTCCTTCTTCATCTCCTTCTTCTCCGTCTTCTACACCCAAAAACCCCAGAAAATACCCTGCTCTTCATAAGTCCCGGTCACCGGAATCTTCGCCGGTGACCACCAAAGTATGAGAACCCACTTGAAACCAATGCCATTCTCTTCATCTCCACTAGATCTACCCACCCATACCAATGGTTCCCCTCGAATGTCCTTCAAACTTCTCGAATATCCCGAAGAAGGTCGTCGGAACCCTAACTCCGGCGACCCCAAACTCAACCCTCAATCAAGACCTCATCTTTTACACCCCTAAAACATCCCTCTGCAATTCAAACTCAAAAAGGCCTCATCTTTAGGCCTAAAAGAAAAATCAGAGAAAAAATCGAAGAAAAAGAGATCTGGAAAAGAATAAGAAAAAAAAGAAAAAAGAAGGAATAAAAGAAGTCAGAGGGAGTTCGAGAGAGGTTGAGGAGTGAAGGGAATAGGAAGCTCGGGGGACAGTCCCCGCAAGCTAAGTACCTCCCCTTTTCTGTTTGCTTTGTTTACTTGTTTTGCTTGCTATTTTCCTGTTATTTCTGTGTGCTTAGCATGTTTTTGATCAATTAGTCGCATGAACTAGGATTTTTATTAATCTTTGAAGAGTTTTAGTTTATTTGTTTGTTTTTCTATTTAAAAGACCCGTTCTTCTTTATCTTGTTAATCTTTGTATGTTATTTCTTGTGTTATGAGACTGCATGTTTAATATAAGGGTTCTATTTCCATTTCATCCTCATATGTGTGTTCTGTTTCTGCTGAGTACACTGGTTCTTGATTGTTGGCTTGCAAATATCATGACTATCTATCTTCTCTGTTTCTTTTGGCTTAATTAGTTCAATTGTTCTCTTTTAGTATTCTATGGCTGGTAGTTTTATGTTGATGTCCTAGTGTTTCTTTGTCTACTATAGTATTGAGGTCCCTCACCTTGTAGTTTTCAGTAGTTCTTCTGTCATCATGCATGTTTTGATTCTGATATTCCTATTTTGACTCTTGTATTAGGAATCACAATAGGTTTTGCTTGTCTTTCATTGTCACTCATGATGTGCATTAGATTACTTTTATTGGCTTGCAGTATCTCTACTGTTTCCCTTTCTGTGTTTAGTCTTGGTAAAGCTTGGCAACCTTTATTCATCCCTTATCCTGTCCTTAATTTGGGGTTCACTTCTTTGTTCACATGCTGGTGGTCTTATTTGTGTTCATTTTTAGTGCAAGTCTAGTATTCTTGTCATATCATCCCTCATATGTTCTATTTGATGAATGAGTATGCCAATTTGGGGTCTGTTTCTCTTCATGTTACCCTCATATGATAGACTTAGGTTTCTCTTTTCACTGTTTCTCCATGTTCTTCTTGTCATCATCTTCATCTCATTTGTCATGCACTTGTGCTAGATTTAGGAATGTTATTCTTCGCTTCTTCATGGCTTTCCTATTCTTCATCCCCGCTCTTAACATGCATATATCAAGCTAGGGTAGCACTTAAAAATGAATCCTAATTACCCTGCTTAGGCTAGTTGAACCATGTTGATTGGTTTCTGGGAATTCAGTGTCTATATCCATAAATGCTAAGTGTTGTAGGGTTTTTCAGTATATCATCTAGCATGAGAGGACTGTTACTTAGCCTAATTGATGTTAATTGCCATGTTGCTGCATGATTTCAAGTTATGTAAGTTGATTAGTTGAGATTCAACATTATCAAACCTTACTTCTGAATTTTGATTGATTAATGAACAATATTTGACTTCATGTGTTATATGTGCAATTATATGTTGAAATGGTTAAGTTTGCAATAGTTTTATGTTAAGTATGAACACTGTTGATGTCTATTATGCTTAGGAAGATTGGTTATAGCTGTTAGTTCTAGGTTCCATAAGTGGTTAGTTTTTAAATAGTATAAAACACTGAAAATGCATAAATAGGCTACAAGTTTAATAATTGGCCTAAGAATGGTCAACCTTGCAAAGGGTTGACCAATTCCGTGAGCCCTAACACACAGCTCACTGTTTAACAGTGGCTGGTTGTGCAAAGGGCTATGTCTGCAAATGCAGACTAGCCCAGGCTCTATATTGAGCCCTGAACAGCAAAGTGGCCAAACCTGTAAAGGTTTTGGGCCCAGCTGTTCAGTATAAGGCTTTGATAGCCCAAGCTAAGTCTCAACTTGAGACTGGCTAACTTTTAAATAGTTTAAACATAATAACAAAGCAGGCTATGCCTGCAATTAGCTTTAATTAAGAATAAATTGGTCTTAATTGACTGAAATTAGTTTAAAAGTGGCTAAAATTGAAATAGCTCTTAGAAATAAAAACTGGCCAGCCCTTAAATACTAATGCTAGGGCTGGCTATTAGTTAAATAAGTCCAAAGAAGCTGAAAATTAACCTAGGCAGGTCTAGTAAATCAGCAGTGGCATTCAGGGCATAATTGGAAACCAAATAGGTAAAATGGTGAATAGTGTGAAACATAAGAGGGTAGGGGAGTCATTTGTACCCCTGAATTCTGCAATTTTGCAGAGATTTAAGGGTATAATGGTCTCCCTAAAATGGGAAATCTGTAAAAATCTTCATCCCTTAGGGCTATACTAGTAAAAACCCCTTAAAAGGAATCTTTGGAACCTTCCAACACATGCTGGAAGGGTTTCTGGTAACAGAATTAGGGGTTAAGTGTACATTTCACAAATTTTAGAGGGGGAAAGTTGGGATTAATCCCATAACTTTCTCCCCAAGTTTTCAGCCTTAGTTTTAGCTATAAATATACCCCAAAAAGGGCTGAAAAGGGGTTCCAACATTTTGAGCAATCTGAAATTCATACTTAGGCTAATTATTGATAAGAAATACTAGGGAAAACATAGCAATTTGGCAGTAATCATTCTGGAAATTCCGGGTGTGGAAAGCTTGTGGGTTTAATCTGTTTTTCTGGGTTCCTTGTTCGATTATGTGCTGGGTTTCTTTCATATTGGTGCTGCTGTGTTGCTGTGCTTTATTCATCTCACTGTTGCATTGCCTTGTGTGAACCATTGCTGATACTTGCTTCTGTCCCCTTAGACTCATTGGTGTTCTTTCATTTGACCCAGGTACATTTCTCAATCCACTGAAGATGTAACTGCTGAGATAATGAAATGAAGTCTATTTTTAATTCGCTTGTTATGATCTTGTATTGCCTTTAGTTAATTTCAGCGTTTATAGTTTGACTGATGTAATATGTAGTAGCTGAAGAACAAGAATAGAAACAATGTAATAGTATAGTAGTGGTAGTATAGTATAGTAGTATGATTTAGTACCTCACTTAGTTAATTAGGTAATAACATTAAAACATGAGTTAACTAATAATGGTTTCAGAACTGGTAATCATTCACTCACAGTAGCTTCCTCAATCACAATCACGTATTCGTCGTCCCTTAAACATATATAGCGAACGTTAGGTCAAGCAGTGATCCATTCATGATTAGGTCTAATAACCTGATAATAAAACGGGTCATAATGAAATCAGTAATATAACTATGCATGAGTCTTTGAGTCATTCACCTGTAGATATTTAAGGTCGAACCATGAAACAATCAAATTGTATAATCTTTGTGAATATAGTTAGTCTAAATTCGGGTATCAGAAATAAAAGCAGGCTATAGAAAGAGGTAATTGAATATTGAAGTAATTTAATTCGAACCAAGTTTATAGTGTTAAAATGTTTAGCTAGAAATGCAATTATGAGTATAGTCAGTTAATTAGTCCAGATTCACAGTTAATTGGGTTAGTAATTCTTCGAGTTTTCCTGTAAATCACCTTCTCAGATTCAGTATTGACTTCAAACATTAGTATAATAAGAAGCAACCTATTAGTCCTGATATATGAAAACCAGTAATTGATTTGTAATTGATATGTGATGAATTGATGTATTGATCTTTTACTGAATAAATAAAATGCCTTTTGTTTCAAATGAGTGTCTCTGTTCTTTTACTTCAATCACTGTAATTGTTATTTAGATTAAGTTTAGTGTATATTATGGGCCCAAATCGTTATATCAAGTTGACAAAGCCAGCAAGAAGAAGTCGAAAAGCCTGGGCTTCGAATACCCCAAATGGTTCAAATGTACAAATGAAAAGAGAACCAGGCCCCATTTAAATAACAGAAATCATATGGGCCTGGATTATTATACTAATAGCATACGATTAAGGAAAAAACAAATATAGAAAACTTAGCCAAATGTTAGTATCCTTTAATAAATAATTTGGGACGAGCCTCGCCCGAATAACACCGGGGCCCCCATTTAGTAATTATATAACACAAATAGACCCGGGAAAGCTAATAGCTAATTCCATAGCTTCTCCCAAAAGATTTAAAAGCCGATAGACGTTACTTTAGGGCACGATTTTAATATACCTTCCTATGAATGAGTGTGCACCTGGTGCGACTCAAATCCAAATCTCGGTAAAGCTGAAATACACCAAAAGTCATAGGCGTACTGGTTGCGGTATGACTCGAGGCGTGTTTTCGCAATACCGCAAATTCCTAAAAAATAATATTTAAACGTAAAGCATATTGTGTTATTAAAATCTATAACTGAGTCAAACAAAAGTCAAAAACGACAGTGGAGCGACCGTGCTGAAACCACGGAATCCGGGAGTGCCTAACACCTTCTCCCGGGTTAACAGAGTTCCTTATCCGGACCTCTGCTTCGCAGACATTTTAAAGAGTCAAAATTCCTCGGATTCGGGATCAACCGGTGACTTGGGACACCATTGTCATTCCCAAGTGGCGACTCTGATCAATCTCTAATAAAATCCCGAACTGATTGTCCTTAAATTGGAAAAAACTCCTTCCCTTACGTTATTTTATCCATCTCGGGTAATTGAGCGTCGGGGTATACCCTACAAGTGTAATTTATACACCTTACGTATGTTGGGGTAGTAAAAAGGGAGGTGTGACAACTCTGGCGACTCTGCTGGGGACCCAACCCTGAATTTCGATTTCAGGGTTTAAGAACTCGAGCTCCTTAGAACTGCCGATCGCGTTTTTGTTTGACTTCATTATATGATTTGAACAACATGCTATGTGCTTTATCGCTTTGATATTATGTGGACTGTATATAAAATTGTGCCGAAAACCCTTCTCTCTTTTCCCTCGGGGATGTGCTTACTGGTTGAGACTCCCCTTTCTGTTGAAGTCACCTTAAACTAAGAAAACAGAGGCCGGATAAATTACAAAGCCGATTGACTCCGCGGGTCACCGGTACGTAGCCCCTCCTCGATTCGAGTTGTCCGCTCGGGTACACGGTCTAGCAATCCATGAAACCGTAAGATTTTGAACATAGGTCTAGGACGATTATTTGCATCATGTCTGACTTAGGGGACTCAACACAGGGGTTGGGTCCGTCTAGGACAGGTGACCCCGTATTGAAAGACCGAGCATGCTATGTGTTGCATTTTATTGTCCTTGATCGTTATGCGGACCGGCGAAAATCCCGAGATTGGAAAAGTGTTGGAAAAGGAAAAAGAGAGAGAGGAAAATAATGATTTGTAGAAAATAGGTACAAGGAAAAATTGAAGATTTGAAAAAAATAGGTGGAACATTTTTGAAATAAGTGGTCAAATAATCTGACCGAACTACGCAGGTTTGATTCTCGCCAATAGGTGGGATACGTAGGCAACCCTTAAACGGGTCCAACCACACTTTTAGAAAAAGACCAAAAAGATTTTCTTTTCAAATAATCGAGGTGATTGCTATTTTTTTAGACGGCCGAATGTTCCGAAAGGACAACGGAAGGCTGTTTTTGCAAAAATGGCCACTTCGAAAATTATTTTCCTTTTCTTTCATTCAAAAATTGAAAACTTGCATTGAAAAAGATTTTCCCTTTTCTAAATAAAATCACCTTAATAAATGTGCAGGACGAGCACGATGTTGAATGAACAATTTTCCCTAAATAAAATCCCTTTGGAGTTGAGATTATGGTGGCAGGACATGGGATCTGATGGTCAAGACTGGGTCAAAAGGTACTTGAAAGGCCTTACGGGGTTACTCGAAATAGTTCCTCGAGGTGATGTAATTAGAGCGTTGGTCTCGTTTTGGGATTCGGCACACAACGTATTTCATTTCCCAGATTTTGAGCTTACCCCTACTTTAGAGGAGATTGCCTTCTACATTGGGAAGACCGAGGTTCCGCTGAAAGGAAAATACCCGGTATCTCCGAGAATGGTGACGGTACATCGTTTCCTCGACTCTTTGAAAATTGCCCGGAATGTTCATAATGAAGATCTGGCCGACGGATTTTGTTCTTTAAGCTTCATCTACAATAGGTTTGGACACGTTGGGGGTTTCAATGATCCTACCAACAAGCTATGTTGCAAGTCCAACCGGGCGAAATGGGAAGAACACCGGAGGTTCGCATTTTTGGTAGCATTTCTAGGAGTTGTTGTATTCCCGAGGAAAGATGGACATATCAATATAAAAGTCGCCGGAGTAGCTACCACACTGATAGTACAAGAAAACTGTACTCTGGCCCCGATGATTGTTGCGGATATCTATCGTGCTCTGACTGCGTGCAAAGCGGGGGCTAGCTTCTTCGAGGGGTGTAACTTGATCTTGCAAATTTGGCTAATCGAGCATCTGTGTCACCACCCTTCATTCTCGAGCTATGGTTCGGCCGATCGGACATGTTTGGAAGAGTTCAATACGAGGACAAAGGAAGTAAAGTTGCCAGAAGGAGTCCAAGGTTGGATTGTGTATCTTCGATCACTAACTGACGGTCAAATCGATTGGACGTATGATTGGTTACCTCTTGACGAGGTGATATACATGCCGACGGAGGGATCGCCGTTTTTGATCATGGGTTTGAAGAGTATACAGCCTTATGCTCCATACAGAGCTTTGCGACAGTTAGGGCGGTGTCAGATTATTCCGAGGGACGGAGACCTCAGTGTGCAGGCTGTGGAGATTGGTCCAGACGGGCAATTCCCGGAAGCAAGAATCCGGCAAATATGGAATGAATGCCAAAATCCGAAGATTGATACTTGTGTGCCGAATAGAGCAAGAGGGGAGATATCACCTGGATACTCCACCTGGTACCGACGAGGGGTTGAACACGAACGTCTTTCAAAGAGACCTCACTTGCAAGACCTGATAGAGCAATCCGAGGAAAATCTGAAATGGGCGGCCAAGGAAAAGGAATATAAAGCCAAAATCAGTCTGTTGGAAGATAAACTGAGAAATCTTCATTTCGAAAGCGGTTTACAAGCGGCATCCGATGAAGTGGAGAAGAAGCAGTTGAAGAAAGAGAATGAGATATTGAAAGCTCAAATGACTCAAATGAAAATTGCATCCGAGACCCCAGTTCGCTCGGCCCGGGATGAAAAGTTAATTGAGATTCTCCGGCGAAAGGTAAATGACTATAGCTTCGATTTGGATAAAGCGGAGAAAGAGTTAGTCATGGCTCGGAAGCAAATAGATAAGGATGTCGAGAGGAGAGCCAAATTGGTTCAACAACTGCAAGACAAGCATGATGCCGAAATAGTCCAACTTAGGAAGAAAATAACCTCAGCCACGGCCAAGAGCAACAAGATTATCAAAGATCTTGAGGAAGAAAGAGAATATTGCTACACGACCATGGCTAGATTAAAATTGGAGCTACAACAGGTGCAAAAGGACAACCAACATGTCTTGGACGCTCGCAATCAACAAATAAGCCGTCTATTGCAAGAAAAAGGGGTCATCAGAGAAAAGATTGTTCGTATCGCCCAGTATATCACCCGAAAGACTCAGCTTTGTGAAGATATGACTCGGAGGACTTTTGTTTCTGCAGTGAAGTTTTTTGTACAACAAGTCATGGCCGACCTGGATAGGCTACAAAGGGGTTTAGCATATAGGCCCGCGGCAAGGCCGAACGATGCCTCGCGGGCACTAGGTGCATTAATGTACTCTTAGGTCATGCATCATCTTTTATTTTTCTTTTCTTAAACATCACTTTGTAATCAAGGTTTTGGATTATCAATGAGAAAACAAAGTGTTGTTACCAATTCTTTTACTTTATGTCATTTCTTTTATCCGCTAGGCAAATAAATAGGAGCGTGATTATAAAAACGGCAAGGAAAAAGAGAGAAAAGAAAAATCAAGAAAAAAAAAAGAGAGAGAAAAGAAAAAAGAGAGAAAAAGCAAGAAAAGAGAAAAAAGCAAAAAAGAAAAAGAAAAGAAAAGAAGAAAAGAAAGAAAGA
Organism: Nicotiana noctiflora; assembly: GCA_032618575.1. NCBI lineage: Eukaryota > Viridiplantae > Streptophyta > Magnoliopsida > Solanales > Solanaceae > Nicotiana > Nicotiana noctiflora. The sequence goes on from JASVEL010010060.1 coordinate 110,693, forward strand.
AAACAAAAGAGCGGGAAAAGAAAAATGATGATTGAAGTGAGCAGCAGCCGGGATGATGCATAACGACTCGAGCAAATGTGTTTGTTTTTAAAGTCGTTACATCTTATTCATGTGCTAACAACTAACAAGTGTTGATGTTTGTGAGTCCAGATTTTCTAGGCAACTGGCATACTGGCTACCCACTCATACAACACCAGATCCAAAAAGATGACAAAGGCTGTATCCCAGGAGATCGAGGAGACCATTGTAGACCCTGCTCACGAAGAAGAGATCGTGGATGTGGCAAGGATGAAAGAAGAAATGTACAAGTTAAGACAACAGATGGCTGAAATGTACCAGGCTTGGTCGAGAGGTCAACCACTACCAGCCTACCCTGCTAACCCTGCATATGTCCCTCCAGCCAATCCTAACCCCGAGCCACCAACACCGAACTCATCATCCACCTACCCCGATTACCCTCACTACTATGCTTCCACCTACCAAATGCCACCACCTCCAGCCAAGCAAACACCACCCCAGGTTCCACAAGTTGCTCCTGTATATGTGGCACCTCCGCCCGCTGTTATACACAAATCCTCTAGTGAACCCATGTTTCATATCCAGGATTCTCACTACTACCCCCCGGAGCCTACTTTCAAACAACACGAGTCTCACGCTCCCATGATAGAAGCTAGTGCCGGGCAGGAGGAGATGGCTCGAAAGGTGAAGAGTCTTGAGAACGCTTTCCGCAATATGCAAGGGCTGGGAGGGCAAGTAAGTGTAGCCTACAAAGACCTGTGTTTGTTCCCTGAGGTGCAGCTTCCTGCAGGATTTAAGTTGCCCAAGTTTGACATGTACAACGGACACGGGGATCCGGTAGCTCATCTAAGAGGATATTGTAGCAAGATGAGAGGCGCGGGAGGTAGAGATGAATTGTTGATGGCGTATTTCAGCCAAAGTTTGAGTGGATCAGCACTGGAATGGTATACCCGACAGGACCATACAAGATGGTTCGTTTGGGATGATTTAGCACAAGCTTTCGCTAGTCATTTTCAGTACAATCCGGAGATCATACCTGACAGGTTATCCCTTACCAAGCTGGAGAAAAAGCCAGGAGAGAGCTTTAGAGAATACGGTTTTAGATGGAGGGAACAGGCCGCTAGAGTGGATCCATCGATGAAAGAGGGAGAGATGGTGGATTGTTTTCTGCAAGCTTTGGATCCAACATACTACGGCCATCTAGTGTCAGCAATTGGAAAAAGTTTCAACGAAGTTGTGAAAATGGGAAGTTTTGTAGAAGAGGGTTTGAAGACAAACAAAATTATGAGTTTTTCAGCTATCAAAGCCACTAATCAAGCTATACAGAGTGGAAGCGGAGGAGTGATGGGAAAGAAGAAGAAAGAAGAAGTGGCAACCGTTGAAAGTAGGCCCTGGAGTCGCAACCCACATTATAACCCACCTAGACCTTACCGCCAACACCCACCAAGCCCGTCAACCCCATATAATCCACCACCACCATCTTACCCGCCAAATCCCTACAATGCACCAAGCCCATATAACCCATCACCACCACCATACCCACCGACTGTACCACATTACCATCACCCTCAAACCCAAGCTTATCCACCACCACCACCCCACGTGTGGAGAGCTCAAGCTCCACACAATGTGTACCATACCCAAAACACATACCCAGCCCCTAAACCTTACCGAAACCAGAATAGACCCAGGCCGGACGCCTGATTGGAGAAACAAAGCAAGAAAGACATTCACTCCTCTCGGAGAGTCATATACCAGTCTTTTCCACAAGTTGAAAGAATTGGGGATGTTGAGACCAATCGCACCGAAAAATCCGAACCCACCCCCGAAAAATCTTGATTCTTCTGTCAGATGTGAATATTGTTCAGGAACATTGGGCCACGATACTGAGAAGTGTTGGCAATTAAAGAATGCCATTCAAGATCTTATCGATGAGAGGAGAATTGAAGTGCAGGCTCCCGAGGCCCCAAACATTACCCAGAATCCATTGCCGAATCACCACGAAACGAATATGATAGAACTGGTGCAGGGTGATGGCAATCAAAAACCATCTCAGGCCGTCATGATGATCAAGTCGAGTGACAAGTTAGAGAAAGAAATTGTGAAAGAGGAGGTAATTGTTGAGAAACCAAAGCCAGTAGTGATGGGAGGTTTAAAGGTGGTAGTTCCAGGTGCAAAGACGATCGTAATCGTGAAAGGAGCAAGTGCAGAGCCAGTAATCATAAAACCAGTAGTGCAAATGCCGGTGGTGAATACAAAGACTGTGCCTTGGAACTATAATAAGGTAACAGTAGTTTACAAGGGAAAAGAGATTTCTGGAGAGATTAATGAAACGCATGGACTTACTCGATCTGGAAGGTGTTTTGCTCCGGAGGAACTGAGAAAGATGAAAACGGTGAAAGAAAGTCAACCGAAGAAGCCAGTGACGGAGGAGGAAGCAGAGGAATTTCTTAAGAAAATGAAGTCACAAGAGTACTCAGTGGTTGAGCAGTTAAGAAAGACCCCGGCCCAGATTTCTTTGTTATCTTTGTTGATACATTCAGAGGAGCACCGGAAGGCTCTTATGAAGATTCTAAATGAGGCTCATGTTCCGGAGAAGATTTCAGTGTGTCATTTGGAGAAGATTACCAGCAAAATTTTCGAGTCCAACAGAATCACCTTCTCTGATAGGGAGTTGCCGGTGGAAGGAACTGAACACAATAAAGCATTGTACCTCACGGTAAAGAGTGAAGAGTCAGTTGTGACCAGGGTATTGATTGACAATGGATCGAGCGCGAACATCTGCCCGCTGTCAACTCTAGGGAAGCTGAACATTAGCCCGGATAGAATCCGGAGAAACAGTATCAATGTGAGAGGGTTTGACGGCGGAGGTAAGAACACGCTGGGAGATATTATTTTGGAAGTGACCATCGGTCCCGTTGATTTTACGATGGAGTTCATGGTGCTTGATATTGCCGTATCATATAACCTACTGTTAGGTCGACCCTGGATTCATGCGGCCAAAGCGGTACCATCTTCTCTACACCAGATGGTCAAGTTTGAATGGGAGCAGCAAGAGATTGTTGTACACGGAGAGGAAAATGCTTGTAATGTGGTAGCACCTTTCGACGGTACCGATGGGGATCGGGGTCCTTGGGTCTACCAAGTGACGGATGCTGTAGAAGTGAACAAGGTTGCTGAAGGAGAAAAGTTACCAACCCCGATGATGGCACCAACTGCTATAATGGTGGCCAGAGAAATGCTGAAAAACGGATTTGCACCGGGGAGGGGATTAGGCAAAACCCTGCAGGGAGTCACTCAACCAGTTCAGCTTCCGGAGAATAAAGGTACATTCGGCTTAGGGTTCAAACCCACCTTTGCCGATATCCAAAGAGCCTCTAAAGCCAAGAGAAACTGGACCTTGCCCAAACCCATACCCAAATTATCCGACATCTTTATCGGGCCTGGTACAAAACATCAACCATCTGCTGCAGCAAAGTGCATTGAGACCCAACTTGATGAAGAAAGGCTTGGTTTTAAGAAATTGTTCTGGGAGGTGAATACGATTGAAGCAGGGGAAGGCACGAGCAACATGGACGTGCAATTTGTGGGGCCCGGAGTCACATTGAACAATTGGGAAGCTACTCCTTTCCTTATCCGGAAGGAGTCTTGGTAGTTAGCTCAAAATTTCATCATTGTTTCCCCCAAAAGTTGTTATAATTTCCCCATTCCCTCATGAAAAAAAAATCACCATGTATCCCGAACATTGTTCGTTTCTTTTATTAATGAAATGCAGCTTTTCCTTTTCTTCAATTTTTCTTTATTTTTCCTTTTGTATAGTTTTGCATGTGTTGATTCCAATGCCATGTCATGCGTGAAGGATTCTAGACCCAGTTCCGACAATCACGCTACTATACAAGAAATCGAGGAAGATAGTGAAATAGAATGTGAGGATGAGGAAGCCCTGGAGGAAATAAGTAAGGACATGAAACAATACGAAGAAAAACCCAAGCCGAATCTGAGTGATACGGAATCTGTAAACTTGGGGAGCGAAGATGATGTCCGAGAAACAAAGATTAGTGTGCATTTGGAGGCACCCCTCAGGGATGAATTGATAAGGTTGTTACATGAATTTAAGGACATCTTTGCCTGGTCCTATGATGACATGCCCGGGCTTAGCACAGATTTAGTGGTACACAAGTTGCCTATCTACTCGGAATGCCGGCCAGTAAAACAAAAGCTGAGAAAATTCAAAACGGACATTAGCGTGAAGATAAAAGAAGAGGTGAATAAGCAGTTCGAGGCAAAGGTCATAAGAGTTACCAAATACCCCACCTGGTTGGCAAATGTTGTGCCGGTCCCAAAGAAAGATGGCAAAACCAGAGTGTGTGTAGACTATAGAGACCTCAATAAAGCCAGTCCGAAGGATGATTTCCCATTGCCAAACATTCACATATTGATCGACAATTGCGCCAAGCATGAGATCGGTTCGTTTGTGGATTGTTATGCAGGTTATCACCAGATCCTGATGGACGAAGAAGATGCTGAGAAAACTGCCTTCATTACACCTTGGGGAACGTACTGTTATAGAGTAATGCCGTTTGGATTGAAGAATGCTGGGGCAACTTACATGAGGGCAATGACCACAATGTTTCATGATATGATGCATAGAGAAATTGAGGTATATGTGGACGATGTCATCACAAAGTCCAGAAAACAACCTGATCATGTGAAAGATTTGAGGAAGTTCTTCCAAAGACTCCGGAGGTACAATCTAAAGCTCAATCCGACGAAGTGTGCTTTTGGAGTGCCTTCAGGGAAACTACTGGGGTTTATTGTGAGTCGGCGAGGTATTGAACTGGATCCGTCAAAGATCAAGGCTATTCAAAGTCTACCTCCGCCGAAGAACAAGAAGGAGGTCATGAGCTTATTAGGAAGATTGAATTACATTAGTCGGTTCATTGCTCAGTTGACATCAACATGCGAGCCGATCTTCAAGTTGTTAAAGAAAGATGCAGCAGTGAAATGGACCGACGAGTGTCAGGAAGCCTTTGACAAAATCAAGGAATATTTGGCCAATCCTCCGGTGTTAGTACCTCCAGAACCAGGGCGTCCTCTGATTTTGTATTTGACGGTGCTAGATAACTCTTTCGGTTGTGTACTGGGTCAACATGATGAGACAGGCAAGAAAGAACAAGCCATCTACTACCTCAGCAAAAAGTTTACATCTTACGAGGTGAAGTATACCCAATTGGAGAGAACTTGTTGTGCATTGATTTGGGTGGCTCAGAAGCTAAAGCATTATTTGTCAGCATACACTACGTACTTGATATCACGGTTGGATCCTCTCAAGTATATATTTCAGAAGCCTATGCCTACGGGAAGATTGGCCAAATGGCAGATTCTGCTCACAGAATTTGACATTGTCTATGTAACTCGTACGGCAATGAAGGCACAAGCTATTGCGGACCACTTAGCCGAGAATCCGGTGGATGATGAATATGAGCCATTGAAGACATACTTCCCGGATGAAGAGGCAATGCTTGTCGAGGAGACGGAGCAAGAGGATAGATCAGGATGGAAAATGTACTTTGACGGAGCCGTCAACAACAGTGGCGTTGGTATCGGAGCGGTACTTATTTCAAGTACGGGTCAACACTATCCCGTAACAGCTCAGCTCCGATTTTTCTGTACCAACAATATGGCTGAATATGAGGCGTGCATCTTGGGATTAAGGATGGCGATTGACATGGGTGTTCAAGAGATTTTGGTCATGGGTGACTCGGATCTCTTGGTACACCAAATTCAAGGGGAATGGGAGACACGGGATTTGAAATTGATACCATATCGGTATTGTTTGCACGAGTTGTCTCAAAGATTCCAGTCTATAGAATTCAAGCATATCCCGAGAATGCACAATGAGATTGCGGATGCTTTGGCCACATTGTCCTCTATGTTGCATCATCCGGACAAGACATACATAGATCCGCTCCAGATCCAAGTCCGAGATCAGAATGCTTATTGCTTCGTTGTGGAAGAAGAAGTCGGATGGAGAGCCGTGGTATCATGATATTAGAGAATACTTGAAAGTTGGCAAATACCCGGAGCAAGCCACTGGAGACCAGAAGAGAGCCATCAGGCGTCTAGCCAATGGATTTTTCTTTAGTGGAGGAGTGGTATACAAAAGAACACCGGATTTGGGTTTATTGCGGTGTGTAGATGCACAACAAGCAAATGAAATCATGATCGAAGTACATGCCTGGAGTATGCGGACCCCACATGAGCGGATATGTTTTAGCAAAGAAGATCTTGAGAGCTGGGTATTACTGGCTCACGATGGAGCGTGATTGTATCAGGTATGTAAAGAAATGCCATCAATGCCAGGTACATGGGGATCTGATCCATTCCCCACCTTATGAGTTGTACACAATGTCGGCACCTTGGCCCTTTGTTGCTTGGGGCATGGATGTCATTGGCCCAATAGATCCAGCCGCCTCCAATGGGCACAGGTTTATCCTGGTTGCAATTGATTATTTCACCAAATGGGTCGAAGCTAAGACATTCAAGGCAGTGACGAAGAAAGCGGTGGTGGATTTTGTGCACGAGAATATCATATGCCGATTTGGAATCCCCAAAGTGATTATCACAGACAATGGAGCCAATTTAAACAGTCATCTCATGGCGGAAGTTTGTGAAAGGTTTAAGATCACGCACCGTAATTCCACACCTTACAGGCCGAAGGCAAATGGTGCGGTAGAAGCGGCAAATAAAAACATCAAGAAAATTCTCCGGAAAATGGTGGAGGGATCCAGGCAGTGGCATGAAAAGTTACCCTTTGCTCTCATGGGTTACCGCACGACGGTACGTACTTCTATCGGAACCACACCTTATACCCTGGTGTATGGAACAGAGGCCGTTATACCCGCAGAAATAGAAATACCGTCATTGCGAATTATAGCCGAATCCGAGATAGATGACGATGAATGGGTAAAGGCCCGGTTAGAACAGTTGAATTTGATTGATGAGAAGAGATTGGCCGCGGTCTGCCATGGACAGTTGTATCAGCGGAGAATGGCCAGAGCATATAATAAGAAGGTACGACCTCGAACGTTTGAAGTCGGACAACTGGTATTGAGGCGTATCTTACCACATTGGGCAGAGGCAAAAGGCAAGTTTGCACCGAATTGGCAGGGACCGTTCGTGGTATCACGGGTGTTGTCCAATGGAGCATTATACTTAACCGATGTTGAAGGAAAGTGCGTAGAGACTGCTATCAATTCAGATGCAAGTCAAAAGATACTATGTATGATTCCTTTTCAATTGTATGTTTTGTATTTTGTTGTGATTTTGGAATTGAAATGACGAAGGCATTTTATTCTCTATCCAAACACCTTATCCATTGTTAACCCCTTTGAGCCTTAATGAATGAATTCTTTCATATCCTCTCTCGGAATCACTTTAATGCAATAAGTTCTCAATTGCCGGAATGAAAAATGAAATGATGGAAAAATGAAAAGAAAAAAAAATGATGAAAAAAATGAAATGAAAATTGAAGAAAATGAAAGAAAAAAAAAAGAAAAAGACAAAAATCGGGAAAAAGTCAAAAAAAAAAAAAAAATCCATCTAACTTATGAAGTTGGATGAACTACGTCTGACTTGATCCCGAAAGGGTACGTAGGCAGCCTCACTGAGGTTCAGTCACAATAAAGAAAAATCCAAAATTCCCCACATATTGAAACTGGGGCAGAAGTTATGTTTAATAATTCCGAGAGTTGTAAATATTTTTAACCTCGTTGAAATTTTGAGCCTTTATATCTTTCTTTCTTAACCCGTCCAAAAGCCACGTTACAGTCCAAAGAAAGACCTTCGGATCAATTCTGAAATGATAACGAATACAACGAAGGAGGAGCGAAGTATCGGACAATACCCGTGGAACAGAAAACAAAATACAAAAAGGAAAAATGGAAAAATAAAAAAAAAATGAGAGAGTCTCATCAGTGAAAACCTTAGCCGGCACTGTGAGACGATTGCGAGATTGAGAGAAATAAAATGAGAGAGTCTCATCAGTGAAAACCCTAATCGGCACTGTGAGATGATTGTGAGGTTGAGAGAATAAATGAGAGAGTCTTATTGGTGAAAACCTTTCGAGGCACCGTAAGGCGATCGTGAGGACTATCAAAAGAGAAAAAGGCAACAAAAAAGAGTATCGGTTTGGGTCAAAGGCAACTCGGAGTCAGAATAATGATTGGAACGAACTGGGTTAGAGTTTAAATACATGGCATGGTCAGCGGAATCAGCCAGCAAATACCCAGATAAGTTCCGTCATCTCTCCAAAATACCCTTACCTTTCTTTCATTTTTTCTGCATTTCATTGTTTACCCCTTTGAGAGCTAACTACCAGCTCCTGATGACGGAAGTTGAAATAACACTGGATCGGAAAGAATGGAAGATTGGGGAAAGGAATAAAGAAGCTTGGCAAACAGGGCCAAAGAAAAAGAAAACAAAACAAAAATGGAAAAATTGAGAAAATACAAAAAGAGTCTGCAAGGGACAAGAAGTCGAAAGCCATGCAACATGAAAAAGCAAAAACAAAGGAAGCAATAAGAAGTGGGCACGGCAGATGCCAGTTGCCATGCAGTTTATATCTAATAAATTTTGTTTCATGCAGGAACAAATTGTCACTAATCACTTTAAAGTGAATGTGACCAATGTGGAAAATTTAAAATACCAAAAAGAGAAAATCTGCCGAATAAGTGGAGAAATTCACAGGCAAGAGATAAGTGGGTAAAAGAAAATACCCAAAAAAGAGGAGGTAACATATTTTAAAATCCACTCCCCAGTCCTCAGGCTGAGGGAATACATTCTGCATTGCATGTTTAATTTCTGTTAGGCGCCCACCTTCAAATTCGGGAATATTTTCTGCATTCGCATTGCACGTTTAAATTTCTGTTAGGCGCCCACCTTCAAATTCGGGAATATTTTCTCCATTCGCATTGCACGTTTAAATTTCTGTTAGGCGCCCACCTTCAAATACGGGAATATTTTCTGCATTCGCATTGCACGTTTAAATTTCTGTTAGGCGCCCACCTTCAAATACGGGAATATTTTCTGCATTCGCATTGCACGTTTAAATTTCGTTAGGCGCCCACCTTCAAATACGGGAATATTTTCTCTGCATTCGCATTGCACGTTTAAATTTCTGTTAGGCGCCCACCTTCAAATTCGGGAATATTTTCTGCATTCGCATTGCACGTTTAAATTTCCGTTAGGCGCCCACCTTCAAATTCGGGAATATTTTCTGCATTCGCATTGCACGTTTAAATTGATGTTAGGCGCCCACCTTCAAATACGGGAATATTTTCTGCATTCGCATTGCACGTTTAAATTTCTGTTAGACGCCCACCTTCAAATTCGGGAATATTTTCTGCATTCGCATTGCACGTTTAAATTTATGTTAGGCGCCCACCTTCAAATACGGGAATATTTTCTGCATTCGCATTGCACGTTTAAATTTCGTTAGGCGCCCACCTTCAAATACGGGAATATTTTCTGCATTCGCATTGCACGTTTAAATTTCGTTAGGCGCCCACCTTCAAATTCGGGAATATTTTCTCCATTCGCATTGCACGTTTAAATTTCCGTTAGGCGCCCACCTTCAAATTCGGGAATATTTTCTCGCATTCGCATTGCACGTTTAAATTTCGTTAGGCGCCCACCTTCAAATTCGGGAATACTTTCGCATTCGCATTGCACGTTTAAATTTACGTTAGGCGCCCACCTTCAAATACGGGAATATTTTCTCGCATTCGCATTGCACGTTTAAATTTCGTTAGGCGCCCACCTTCAAATACGGGAATATTTTTTGCACTTCATGGTTTATACAGTTAAAAGCCCACACTGGGCAGAAAAAGAAAAAAAGAGGTAGTTTGTTGTTTTGTTTTGAGCAGGTTCAGCTCAGGATCAAGAAAAACAAGAAAATCAACGAAAAGAGAGTCAACAAGAAAAACAAGAAAATCAACAAAAAAAGAGTCATCAAGAAAAACAAGAAAATCAACAAAAAAAAAGAAGATTCTGCATCACCGGAAAGGGAAGAAGAGCAAAAGCTAGATTAGGAACAATTGTAATTGTAGGATCTTAGCTTAGAATAGCTTCTTCATTTTACATTTTTCCCCCGGTGTAATAAGGAGTAAGTCAGCAGGTCTCAACAGTGTCAATGCAACAGTGAGTCTGGTAGTTTTTAAAACTGCCAGACCTTCCCGAACTACACTGACCTGATTCCTGTTTAGCCCAGGATATGTAGGCAACCTCTAAAGCAGAGTGCGGTCAAAAGGTTTTCAAAAATGCTTTCACGGAATATGCCGATGTGCAAAAATCTCTCATTACTGCTCACTTGTCTTTGCACTAAAACTCTTCGTGGTGTTCCCGAGCAAAGAGGGGCAGCTGTGAGCACATGATTTTTGCACTAAGCCTTTAAATTCCAAAATTAAAATAAATATGTTTTTGAGTGCAATTACTTGTTTTGCTTGAAATTAGTTATATTTTTGTGTATTTGAATAAGTAAGAAATTAGAAAAATCAAAAATAGTAGTAATTAATTTGTTAGTTTAGATAATTAGAAAATTAGTAAAAATAGCTTAAGTAGTAGAAATTAGGAAAAATAACACATAAAATTACCAAAAAATACTAGGAAATTAGAGTAGGTAGTAAATTAGGATTTATAATTTTTTTTCATAAAAGAAAAGAAAAAAAAATATAAAAGAAAAGTGCATAAAAATAATTAAAATACCAGAAAAATACAAAATATATAGGTGTATTTGGTTTGGGCCAGGAATAATTGAAAGCAGTGGCCCAATCTGCTTTAGCCCAATGAGCTGGCCGATCCAGGCTTTCAGAGAGTGATCTCAGCCGTTCATGCGAGATAATCTAACGGTGAGAATAATTAGTTGATTTCTTTAATTAATTGAGAAGAGAGGCATAATCTGGGCCATCCATTTGAAGTGATCTGACGGTCGAAGACCTTTAGTCTCCCAGACAGGCGAAACTACGTCGTTTTAGTAACGCTTGGTCTAGACCGTTGATCTTCATCAGATCAACGGCCCAGATTACCTAAGACGGCCGGCCTATATAAGGCCCTTGTCTGAATGATTTTTGCCATTTTGTTAAATCCCTAACCCTATCCGCCCCAAACCCCTCCCTTCTCTCCCTGCTTCACCTTCTTCAGACCTTGGTTAGCCATGGCGGCCACCACCTTCCACGGTGGTCGCCGGCCTTTTCAACATCCCTTCCTTCTTCATCTCCTTCTTCTCCGTCTTCTACACCCAAAAACCCCAGAAAATACCCTGCTCTTCATAAGTCCCGGTCACCGGAATCTTCGCCGGTGACCACCAAAGTATGAGAACCCACTTGAAACCAATGCCATTCTCTTCATCTCCACTAGATCTACCCACCCATACCAATGGTTCCCCTCGAATGTCCTTCAAACTTCTCGAATATCCCGAAGAAGGTCGTCGGAACCCTAACTCCGGCGACCCCAAACTCAACCCTCAATCAAGACCTCATCTTTTACACCCCTAAAACATCCCTCTGCAATTCAAACTCAAAAAGGCCTCATCTTTAGGCCTAAAAGAAAAATCAGAGAAAAAATCGAAGAAAAAGAGATCTGGAAAAGAATAAGAAAAAAAAGAAAAAAAAAGGAATAAAAGAAGTCAGAGGGAGTTCGAGAGAGGTTGAGGAGTGAAGGGAATAGGAAGCTCGGGGGACAGTCCCCGCAAGCTAAGTACCTCCCCTTTTCTGTTTGCTTTGTTTACTTGTTTTGCTTGCTATTTTCCTGTTATTTCTATGTGCTTAGCATGTTTTTGATCAATTAGTCGCATGAACTAGGATTTTTATTAATCTTTGAAGAGTTTTAGTTTATTTGTTTGTTTTTCTATTTAAAAGACCCGTTCTTCTTTATCTTGTTAATCTTTGTATGTTATTTCTTGTGTTATGAGACTGCATGTTTAATATAAGGGTTCTATTTCCATTTCATCCTCATATGTGTGTTCTGTTTCTGCTGAGTACACTGGTTCTTGATTGTTGGCTTGCAAATATCATGACTATCTATCTTCTCTGTTTCTTTTGGCTTAATTAGTTCAATTGTTCTCTTTTAGTATTCTATGGCTGGTAGTTTTATGTTGATGTCCTAGTGTTTCTTTGTCTACTATAGTATTGAGGTCCCTCACCTTGTAGTTTTCAGTAGTTCTTCTGTCATCATGCATGTTTTGATTCTGATATTTTGCTTGTCTTTCATTGTCACTCATGATGTGCATTAGATTACTTTTATTGGCTTGCAGTATCTCTACTGTTTCCCTTTCTGTGTTTAGTCTTGGTAAAGCTTGGCAACCTTTATTCATCCCTTATCCTGTCCTTAATTTGGGGTTCACTTCTTTGTTCACATGCTGGTGGTCTTATTTGTGTTCATTTTTAGTGCAAGTCTAGTATTCTTGTCATATCATCCCTCATATGTTCTATTTGATGAATGAGTATGCCAATTTGGGGTCTGTTTCTCTTCATGTTACCCTCATATGATAGACTTAGGTTTCTCTTTTCACTGTTTCTCCATGTTCTTCTTGTCATCATCTTCATCTCATTTGTCATGCACTTGTGCTAGATTTAGGAATGTTATTCTTCGCTTCTTCATGGCTTTCCTATTCTTCATCCCCACTCTTAACATGCATATATCAAGCTAGGGTAGCACTTAAAAATGAATCCTAATTACCCTGCTTAGGTTAGTTGAACCATGTTGACTGGTTTCTGGGAATTCAGTGTCTATATCCATAAATGCTAAGTGTTGTAGGGTTTTTCAGTATATCATCTAGCATGAGAGGACTGTTACTTAGCCTAATTGATGTTAATTGCCATGTTGCTGCATGATTTCAAGTTATGTAAGTTGATTAGTTGAGATTCAACATTATCAAACCTTACTTCTGAATTTTGATTGATTAATGAACAATATTTGACTTCATGTGTTATATGTGCAATTATATGTTGAAATGGTTAAGTTTGCAATAGTTTTATGTTAAGTATGAACACTGTTGATGTCTATTATGCTTAGGAAGATTGGTTATAGCTGTTAGTACTAGTTCCATGAAAGTGGTTAGTTTTGAAATAGGACTAAAACTGAAAATGATCATAATTAGGCTATAGGTTTAATAATTGGCCTAAGAATGGTCAACCTTGCAAAGGGTTGACCAATTCTGTGAGCCCTAACACACAGTCCACCTTAAAACAGTGGCTGGTTGTGCAAAGGGCTATGTTTGCAAATGCAGACTAGCCCAGGCTCTATATTGAGCCCTGAACAGCAAAGTGGCCAAACCTGCAAAGGTTTTGGGCCCAGCTGTCCAGTATGTGGCTTTGATAGCCCAAGCTAAGTCTCAACTTGAGACTGGCTAACTTTTAAATGGTTTAAACATAATAACAAAGCAGGCTATGCCTGCAATTAGCTTTAATTAAGAATAAATTGGTCTTAATTGACTGAAATTAGTTTAAAAGTGGCTAAAATTGAAATAGCTCTTAGAAATAAAAACTGGCCAGCCCTTAAATACTAATGCTAGGGCTGGCTATTAGTTAAATAAGTCCAAAGAAGCTGAAAATTAACCTAGGCAGGTCTAGTAAATCAGCAGTGGCATTCAGGGCATAATTGGAAACCAAATAGGTAAAATGGTGAATAGTGTGAAACATAAGAGGGTAGGGGAGTCATTTGTACCCCTGATTTCTGCAATTTTGCAGAGATTTAAGGGTATAATGGTCTCCCTAAAATGGGAAATCTGTAAAAATCTCCATCCCTAAGGGCTATACTAGTAAAAACCCCTTAAAAGGAATCTTTGGAACCTTCCAGCACATGCTGGAAGGATTTCTAGTAACAGAATTTGGAGGTTAAGTGTACATTTCACAAATTTTAGAGGGGGAAAGTTGGGATTAATCCCATAACTTTCTCCCCAAGTTTTCAGCCTTAGTTTTAGCTATAAATACACCCCAAAAAGGGCTGAAAAGGGGTTCCAACATTTTGAGCAATCTGAAATTCATACTTAGGCTAATTATTGATAAGAAATACTAGGGAAAACATAGCAATTTGGCAGTAATCATTCTGGAAATTCCGGGTGTGGAAAGCTTGTGGGTTTAATCTGTTTTTCTGGGTTCCTTGTTCGATTATCTGCTGGGTTTCTTTCATATTGGTGCTGCTGTGTTGCTGTGTTGCTGTGCTTTATTCATCTCACTGTTGCATTGCCTTGTGTGAACCATTGCTGATACTTGCTTCTGTCCCCTTAGACTCATTGGTGTTCTTTCATTTGACCCAGGTACATTTCTCAATCCACTGAAGATGTAATTGCTGAGATAATGAAATGAAGTCTATTTTTAATTCGCTTGTTATGATCTTGTATTGCCTTTAGTTAATTTCAGCGTTTATAGTTTGACTGATGTAATATGTAGTAGCTGAAGAACAAGAATAGAAACAATGTAATAGTATAGTAGTGGTAGTATAGTATAGTAGTATGATTTAGTACCTCACTTAGTTAATTAGGTAATAACATTAAAACATGAGTTAACTAATAATGGTTTCAGAACTGGTAATCATTCACTCACAGTAGCTTCCTCAATCACAATCACGTATTCGTCGTCCCTTAAACATATATAGCGAACGTTAGGTCAAGCAGTGATCCATTCATGATTAGGTCTAATAACCTGATAATAAAACGGGTCATAATGAAATCAGTAATATAACTATGCATGAGTCTTTGAGTCATTCACCTGTAGATATTTAAGGTCGAACCATGAAACAATCAGATTGTATAATCTTTGTGAATATAGTTAGTCTAAATTCGGGTATCAGAAATAAAAGCAGGCTATAGAAAGAGGTAATTGAATATTGAAGTAATTTAATTCGAACCAAGTTTATAGTGTTAAAATGTTTAGCTAGAAATGCAATTATGAGTATAGTCAGTTAATTAGTCCAGATTCACAGTTAATTGGGTTAGTAATTCTTCGAGTTTTCCTATAAATCACCTTCTCAGATTCAGTATTGACTTCAAACATTAGTATAATAAGAAGCAGCCTATTAGTCCTGATATATGAAAACCAATAATTGATTTGTAATTGATATGTGATGAATTGATGTATTGATCTTTTACTGAATAAATAAAATGCCTTTTGTTTCAAATGAGTGTCTCTGTTCTTTTACTTCAATCACTGTAATTGTTATTTAGATTAAGTTTAGTGTATATTATGGGCCCAAATCGTTATATCAAGTTGACAAAGCCAGCAAGAAGAAGTCGAAAAGCCTGGGCTTCGAATACCCCAAATGGTTCAAATGTACAAATGAAAAGAGAACCAGGCCCCATTTAAATAACAGAAATCATATGGGCCTGGATTATTATACTAATAGCATACGATTAAGGAAAAAACAAATATAGAAAACTTAGCCAAATGTTAGTATCCTTTAATAAATAATTTGGGACGAGCCTCGCCCGAATAACACCGGGGCCCCCATTTAGTAATGATATAACACAAATAGACCCGGGAAAGCTAATAGCTAATTCCATAGCTTCTCCCAAAAGATTTAAAAGCCGATAGACGTTACTTTAGGGCACGATTTTAATATACCTTCCTATGAATGAGTGTGCACCTGGTGCGACTCAAATCCAAATCTCGGTAAAGCTGAAATACACCAAAAGTCATAGGCGTACTGGTTGCGGTATGACTCGAGGCGTGTTTTCGCAATACCGCAAATTCCTAAAAAATAATATTTAAACGTAAAGCATATTGTGTTATTAAAATCTATAACTGAGTCAAACAAAAGTCAAAAACGACAGTGGAGCGACCGTGCTGAAACCACGGAATCCGGGAGTGCCTAACACCTTCTCCCGGGTTAACAGAGTTCCTTATCCGGACCTCTGCTTCGCAGACATTTTAAAGAGTCAAAATTCCTCGGATTCGGGATCAACCGGTGACTTGGGACACCATTGTCATTCCCAAGTGGCGACTCCGATCAATCTCTAATAAAATCCCGAACCGATTGTCCTTAAATTGGAAAAAACTCCTTCCCTTACGTTATTTTATCCATCTCGGGTAATTGAGCGTCGGGGTATACCCTACAAGTGTAATTTATACACCTTACGTATGTTGGGGTAGTAAAAAGGGAGGTGTGACAGTAGGAAGTATCACCACCTGCATGACGAGCCAAATCAACAAATCTCGTCTCATACCGAGTGACCGTCATAGTGCCCTGATGGAGGCGCTCAAACTGCCTCCGAAGTGCATCCCGCTGAGTAGCAGGGAGAAACTTCTCCAGAAATAGCTCTGCAAACCGATCCCATGATAAAGCTGGGGACCCTGCTGGTCGAGTCAGACAATAATCTCTCCACCAAGTCTTGGCGGATCCTGAAAGCCTGAATGTACAGAAGTCAACCCCATTGGACTCCACGATCCCCATAGTCTTGAGAATCTCATGGCAACTAAATAAGAAATCTTGAGGATCTTCTGATGTGGCACCGCTGAATGTAGTAGTAAACAGCTTGGAGAATCGATCAAGTCTCCATAAAGAATTAGAAGTCATGGCCGCTCCATCTCCAGCATGAGCCGTGGTACCTGACTGAGTGGCCGCAGCTGGCTGAACCACTGGTGCCTGAGGCTGAGGAGCTATTGGCTCCGGAGTACGAGCAATAGGAGTCTGGGCCCCTCCAGCAGCCTGAGAAGTGGCTGGTGCAACTGATAATAAGCCCGCTCTGGCAATGCTGTCCATAAATCCCGCTATTCTGACCAAAGCATCCCGGAGATCCGGGGTAATTAAAGCCTCTCCTGGGACCTGAGCTGGGCCCACTAGAGCTGCTGGGACCGGAACCTCCTCGTCAATCTCAATATGAGGCTCCACCTCTGGGGTAGCTACCTGGGGCTGAGCTCTACCCCTACCACGGCCTCTGATACGGCCTCGGCCCCTGCCCCTCACGGGAGCTGCCTGGGGCTCGGGCTGCTGGTCAGCGGACGAAGAAGCGCGTGTCCTCACCATCTGCGAAAGGACATAATAGAAGTTCAATCAGTAATTGAGGAACAAGTCGCACGACAATAAAGAACAAATGAGAGACTCTTTCCTAACTCAATAGACTCTGGAGGACAAGTACAGACGTCTCCGTACCTACCTCTCAAACTCTACTAAGCTTGTTCGTGAGTGGTGAGACCTATGTAACCTAGAGCTCTGATACCAACTTGTCACGACCCGGATTTTCCCCCAACATCGGGATCGTGATGGCGCCTACTAGTGGTAGCTAGGCAAGCCACTGTATTCATACTATCCTGTTTCTAATAAAATTACATAATTAATTTATCAAAAAACCATAACTTTAATTAAATAAATGCGGAAGACTTTATCGAAAAAGTATTAAGCAGTTTCAAGGTAAAACCATACTGAAATCCTCTACCCAAGACGTGGAGTCACCAACTCACGAACTACTACTGAATACTACACATAAAAGTCCGAAAGAAATATAACATAATCTGTTTGTCTCGGAACAAAGAGACTACAACTAGTAACATAAGTAAAGAGAGAGACGCCGGGCCTGCGGACGTCTGCAAGCTACCTTGGTCTCAAATATGATAAACTCCCACGCAAAAGATTTACTGTTGCTGCTCCTGATCGTAACCTGGACATGTGCAAAAACGCACAGAAGTGTAGTATCAGCACAACCGACCCCATGTGCTGCTAAGTGCCTGGCCTATCCCGGCGAAATAGTGACAAGCCTAGGACCAGACACCCACATAAACTTGTGCAGTTCCATATATATGTATACCACAAATAACAAGAATTAACCAAGTAATAACACAAGAAGGAATAT
Source organism: Nicotiana noctiflora (assembly GCA_032618575.1). Taxonomy (NCBI): domain Eukaryota; kingdom Viridiplantae; phylum Streptophyta; class Magnoliopsida; order Solanales; family Solanaceae; genus Nicotiana; species Nicotiana noctiflora. The sequence continues at coordinate 128,553 of JASVEL010010060.1, forward strand.
CTCAAAAGAACTCAACAATTAACAACAGTTAATAAGTTCACAAGGAAAACAAAGTATAATGGAAACACAAGTAATATCAAGTCAATGAATAGCAAGTAGTTGCACGGCATTACCCTTCGTGCTTTTACTCTCATCCTCACCAAATAAGCAAATAAAGTGCACGGCATCACCCTTCGTGCTTTTACTCTCATCCTCACATCCATAGTACGGCATGATCCTTCGTACATGGTTCAATAACAAGGCACGGCATGATCCTTCGTGCATAATCAATAAAACATGGCACGGCATTAACCTTCGTGCATAAATAATAAAACATGGCACGGCATTAACCTTCGTGCATAATCAATAACAACGCACGGCATTAACCTTCGTGCATAAATAATAAATCAAGGCACGGCATCACCCTTCGTGCATTATCACTCTTCCTCACCCAAATAACAATCACAGTTAAGGGCAAAGAATGAAACAGTAAATCATAAACCGTCCCAACAAGGGCAATCAACAATCATCTTCACAACAAGTCTCGACAAGGGAGAACAATAACATTTCTACAACCCGACAAGGGTTCAACAATTTATATTCAAATATGTCCCACAACAAATATTAACAACGACTCACGGTCATGCTAGACGCCAGAGTATGGATGCTCGTCACCACAGCCCATACACCGCACTCGATCACATAACACATAACACATAATCCTATTCCCTCAAGCTAGGATAGAACAAACACTTACCTCGAATGTTTATGAACAATTAAATCCGTGGCAATGCCTTTTCCTTTCAAATTTGGCTCCAATCCAATCGTATCTATACATAATTGATTTAATATCATCAATACTACTCAACAAACTAATTCCTAAGGCCAATTACAACTTTTACAACATTCTGCCCGGAATAGTGAATTTCGACCCCGGGCCCACATGGTCAGAACTCGGGGTTCAGACCAAAATCCGGTTACCCGTTCCCCCACAAGTTCAAGTATATGATTTATTTCAAAATCGGACCTCTATTCGAGGTCCAATTTCCCAATTTATGAAAAACCCTATATTCTACCAAAAACAAGAAATTCTACCATGAAAACCTTTGATTTCTATTGAAAAACATGTATAATGATGTTAGGAATTGAAATAATTAAGTAAAAAGTGACTTACAATTGTTTTGAAGAAGAGGGAGTCCGTGAAGAATCGCAAATGGGTGTTTTTGGGTTGTGAAATGTGAAGAATGAAGTTGGAAATCGTGATTTACAGGTCTTTGTGTTCGCATTTGCGAACATGGGTTCGCAATTGCGAACCCCGACCAATTTCTGGAGTTTGAAAAATAAGCTAAGGATGGAAAGTCCGCATTTGCGAACTTTTGTTCGCATTTGCGAACACAGTCGGAATATTGGGGAGTTCGCATTTGCGAACTATTGTTCGCATTTGCGAACTCAGGCAGAATATTGGGGTGTACGCATTTGCGAACTATTGTTCGCATTTGCGAACACAGGCATGACATGGGGATGTTCGCATTTGCGAACTATAGTTCGCATTGGCGAACACAGGCAGGATATGGGGATGTTCGCATTTGCGAACTATTGTTCTCATTTGCGAACAAGGCTGGGCATGAGGGGACTTCGCATTTGCGATCAATGGTTCGCATTTGCAAACCCTGCCTTGATCTGCCATTTCGCAATTGCGAGAAATGTTTCGTAATTGCGAAGCCAACAGCTGGGTGAAAAACCAGCAGTGCAAAAATTCAGAATTTAACCCAACGGCCTATCAAATCTTTACCCGAGCCCCCCGGACTCCAAACCAAACATGTACACAACATCAAAAACACATTATGAACTTGTTCGTGCGATCACATCGCCAATAACACATCGTTTTCGTCAAATCAAGCCTCAAGTTCATGATTTTCATATTTTTGGTTTTCAAAACCTTCAAACTTGGAACTCAAGGTCCAAAACATATCAAACGACATCCGAATGTCACCAAACTTTGCAGAAAGCACATATATGATATTTAAGACTTGTACCGGGCGTCGGAACCAAAATACCAGCCCGGTACCAAGGTCAATTAATTCATTTTCCTTTAACAATTACATCAAAAACAATTTCACAAAAAAATTCATAATTTGGGCTCTAGGCCTCAGAATTCGACTCCGGACGCATGTCCAAGTCCCATATTTTCCTACGGACCTTTCGGGAACAACAAATCTCGGGTCCGGATCCGTTTACCAAAAATGTTGACCGAAGTCAACCATATCAATATTAATATCATTTTTATCCACATTTCTCATAGAATTCATATTTTCTATCACAAAATCTTTCCGGCTACATGCTCGGATCGTGCACGTAAATCGAGGCAATACAGAATGAGGTTTTCAAGGCCTCAGAAGCTCGAAATAATTAATAAAATAAGTGATGATCCTTTGGGTCGTCACAGGACACTACCGGGCATATAAGTCCAAAAGCACATACTTACACAACTGAAATCATCGAGCCCAAGCTACGATCTAAAACTAGCCTCAAGACTACCAAACTGGCCTATCTCCACAACATAGAGAACACATCTCGCACCTCATCCATGACATCACAGGTCATCGATACAGGGCTGATACTGAGTGCTCAACACAACATACGAGTGGATGGAAGGAAATCAAAGTATACGCTTCACGCTGAATCAAAGCCACACGATACGAAAGAAAGATAGGAAGTTTCCTAGATAAATTGTAGCCTCTCGAAGATAGGTATGGACGTAACATACTGATCCGCACGAGTCTACTAAACACTTGCTCATGACTGGTAGAACATATGAACCTAGAGCTCGCAAATCAATTTGTCACGACCTAAAATTCACCTAGTCATGATAGAACATAACCCAACTGGCTAGATAAGCCAAACAACAGTCAATACAACTCTAATGAAATAATAAGAAATCGATAAATAAAATAACTGAATTTCCATGCAATAACCCAATGATTAGTAGCACAAATCACAAGCCACTAAGATTTAGATTTATAAAGTTGGTATAAAATAAATTCAACATATGTTCGCAATATGCATAACATAGTATGAATCTAAAACTACCAAGAATAAATGGTAGCTATATTCGGAAAATCAAGTACATCTTTAATGCCACCTCTTGTCATCCACGGCACCTCATCTCCAAGATCTGCACACAAGGCGCAAAAGTATAGAATGACTACAATCGATCACATGTACTCAGCAAGTATCATAACTAACATCGATGCAGTAATAATGGAATGAATTATAAATGATACTCATTAATAAACTATTCAATTCATATATCTCACAAGTACACAACAAAATGATATTGGGTCATAAACCATAGATAAAGCCTCACGATGCACAAATATAATGTAACATGTTATTTTTAAGTAAATATTTAGAAAAGATATGCATGATTAAACAAGTCAAGAAACATGGATACACGTATAGGGAAGATATGTACCGTGTCTCATCTCATCAAGTAAGGTGGCATATAAAGAAGATATACATAAATGCATGTATACATTCTGGAGTAGCCAATAGAGAAGAGATACAGCAAAAATCATATATACACCCAAGTTAATTGCAAGTCGAGAAGATTTGAATTAACAAAAACAAAGACTAGCCTTTTCCCCTCAAAAATACAATAATCAACCCAAACAACTTATCAACTTTTTCCAAAGCCCACATCAATAAGAAAATCGTCGATTTCTTACAATACGCGTGTACGCCATAAAGAGAGAAACATGAGAGGGTCACACATGCCAATGGAGACACGCTGCACAAATAACTCACGTGTTGTACGGACAACTCACATGCCAATAATATCAATCTCGAAAATGCATGGCGTGGTCACGTGCTAACAATCACAATCCAATCCACACGATGTGGTCATGTGCTAACAATCACAATCTCCAAGTGTAGTCAAGCGCTAACAATCACAATCTGCATGGTATGGTCACATGCAAACAATCACAATACGGCGTGGTCACACCTAACAATCACAATTTGCGTCGTTGCACGGCATAGTCACGTGCTAACTATCACAATCTGTACGACATTGCCACGTGCTAATAATCACAACCCGTACCATATAGTCACATGTTGATAGTCACAATCCGCACAACGTAGTTACGCGCTACCAGTCCAATCCATAATACATAGAAAGCAGATATACAAGTTTATATGTATATGATCAATGACTATCAAATTTTATACTCTCGGACTAGTATAAGTTACATGCTGAAGTATATGCATGTACAAAGTGGGCTATCATAGCTCAATCAGGCAATTACATCACAAAAATAGCAATTATTGAGTTCAATCAGGAGATTAAACTTTCTGAAACTCAAACATAGTTCAAATAGCTCACAAATATAATAACTTACACAGTATGAAGCTTAGAAATCAATAGGCATATCATAACATAAAGATTACCCTCAAGCATTAATAACACCTTGGTGCATGCACATGGGCTCAACTATTCATATGTGTGCCACCCATAGCACAAAGCTATCACAAATAATACCATCCCGGACGAATCGACCTTCGAACAACTCGAATCTAGCCAAAAGCACTCAAAAATATCAAATAATACCATAGGAACCAAACCCAAATGATAAAGGTCGATTCTTAAATCAAATACCCAACGTCAACAAAAAAAGTCAACCCGGACCCCCACCTTGAAATCCGATAAAATTCATAAATTCTGAAAACCTCATTCAAATATATGTTTCCAATCACACTAGTTTCATCCAAATCCGACTTTGAAACTACATTCAAAACCCAATTATTCAGCTTAGAAAAGTTTTGAGAAAAAACGCCAATTTCTCTTTTAGATTTATCAATAAAATGCCATAATCAAAGATGGAATCATGAATAATATCAAAACCGAGTCAAGAACACATACCCCAATCCAAGTAGTATAAATTTCCTCAAAACATGCCCAAATTCGAGCTCCCAATCTCAAAATACGATACAATAAACTCAAATTTCAAAAATATAAACTTATACTCGCGATCGCGAGACCCACTTCGCGATCATGATGCATAAAATGAACACAGCCAAAAATACCCTACGCGTTCGCATCCGTAATCTCGCAAATCTGGTCACCCCAAATACCAAACCTCTACGAACGTGTCCTTTCAAATGAGAACGCAAAGAAAACATCCCCAGCCCCCACGATAACTCGCGACTGCGAACTATCTCTGCGAACGCAATTGTCAAACCTCTCAATCTCCGCGAATGCGATCCTCTAGTCGCGAACACGAAGAGGAACAACACTCAACTCCAACCTACTCATTGTGCTTGGTTCTTCGTCTTGAGACCACGTCGAAGGAAAACATAACTAGAAGATCAGAGAAAAACTAGCAATGAAACCATGAGAGAAAATAGTCCGAGACCACCCGGAAACTCACCCTAGCCCATCGGGACCCCGTCCGAACATACTAACAAGCCCCAAAATATTATATAGACCTACTCGAGGCCTCAAATCCCATATAACAACATCAAACCATGAATTGCACCTCAAATAAAGCTTAATAAACTATTTCAAATTTTCAAATTCCAAACATAAGTTGTACACGTATAAACAACTCGGACTCGCCTCAAATTTTGCACACACAAGTTCCAAATGACATATCGAATCTATCCAAACTTTGAAAATAACAATCTAAACATGACAACATCAAAGTCAACTCCGGCCAAACCTATGAACTTTCCAAACCTTCAAATTATTGACTTTCACCAATTAAAGCCAAACCTTTTAGGAACATCCAAATACAAATTTGTACATCCAGTCAAGTCCAAAGTTACCATCCGAAACTAACGAAACCATCAAAATTTTAATCCAGGGTAAATTATACAAAAGTCCAACTTGGTCAACTCTTTCAACCTAATGTTTCTAAAATGAGAATCATTTTTCACATCAATCACGGACCACTCAAAAACCAAAATCGACCATACACGCAAGTCATAATACATCATATGAAGCTACTCAAGATCTCAAAATACCAAACGAAATGATGATGTTCAAAACAACTCGTTCGATCTATACAAAATAAACGAACAACATTTCGCTAAGGACCTTCGTGCCCTTTTTCCTTTTTTATGTTGTTACTTACTTCCTTTTTAAATTTTTATTTGTTTATTTAACAAAGACTCCTAGACCTTGTTACATTGGGTGTAAAATCCGATGCGTGTAAGTTCTTACCATCAAAAGCTTACCTAACAAATGACTGGATTATGTTAAACATTTCTCGAATTAAAAAGGTATTACTAATTGTGATCTTCTGAATAAGTTTTTGAAGTTTCTTTAAATGTTTATATAAACTAATTTAACTGCCAAAATGTAGTTCTCCGGTTATGTACTTTCGTAGTCCAAATATAGTTCATCTATTTTGTGCTTTTATAATGATATAGTAAAAATTAGTTATATTTCAAACCAAATTGCAGGATCTTGGGGAGCCTTACCTTCATTCTCATGGTTTAACCACTTGATGAAAAATTGAGGGGGCTCTTCCGTAGGAAATTGAGAGCAACAATTTCAATAATAACATTACTTCAATATTATTTGTTAGCAGATATACGAATTGGCTTGAGTCGTGCTTGGTATTGTCCTAAGAAACTATTTTAACGTAACAATGTGAAATGTTTCCGTATGATTAAACAAATCCATCTCTATTTATTTAGAGGATACAGGAATCAACAAAAATATTAAATTAAATACTCAACTATTAAAAAGATGAAAGAAATAAAGTAGACTATAAATGTTTTAAGGAGGAAAGAAAAGTAAGCTGAGAGGAATGAAAGAGGCAAAGTAAAATGTGTTGATACTGAATGCCTATTTTGAAGACCTATTTTTAGGCTAATTGAGAAGCTTACAGCGTGTCAAATATATGACACTTGTTTTGAACCTCCCATATAAATTGCCACGTGGATAAACGATTGTCAAACTTTTTGAAAATATGACAACATCTTCACCTTCAAATTCAAACACACGAGTGTAAAGTGCACCATAAAGTGTTTATGCCCCCACTACGCAATCTTCCTTCTGCCGGTTGTTGATGATTATTAATTTATCAATTGCTCAAGCATACAGGACATTTGGACTGTAGAACCTATATCACATTGTTGAAGGTGGGATAATTAATGTATTTTTGACGAAAATATAACACGTCATGCCAAACCCTTAGGCGAGATAGGTTATGTTGTAAGCTAACTATTGATTTAAGAATCGTAATTTAAATCTTGAATCCATGTGCGATTGTAAGTGAATATTGAGGATCATCTACGTAAGCTGTGGTAATATGTTTGAATATTCTCTTGGTTCCAAGTGATTGCTAAATATGTGGATATTACCACCATACATTCAGCCTGTACTTTGTTAGATAATTGTGGACATTTTGTTTAGTGCCAATATATTGCTTAATGTGCACAGGATATTTTCTTTTGCTTGGTATTGTTATTATATTTATCTTCACATGAAACTTACTTGCTTTTGCTAATCCTTAGTTTTTTTCTCCGAACGCCTTGGTTCAACACTAGATTCTATCAATATGTTTACCCTAAAAATTAAATAATAATTAAACTTATAATGTGATTTTAAGGATATGTGGTTTCACCTAATATAAGTTGATAAACATAAAGATAAGTGATGTGAATTGACAATAATACAAAGCGAACCAGCATTTGGTCAATGCCCTCGAGCTAGTGAACCATCGAGCTTGGTAGAGCAAGAACAATTAAAGAGCAACAAGTTGATAAACAAAGAACGTGAGTTAAAGGGAGAATATTATATTGCTTTGATCTCTATGAATGTAAGTGGTTACAAAATGATTAGGGCCCTCTTTATATAGCAGAAGGGTCCTAGTTATTGTACAATTCTATTATGGAAGTAAATCTCATGATTGGTACGAATAATCGCTCTTGATTTGATATGTTCCGAGATTCCGCCGTGATCTTTGACCGGTTATGGATATCTCGCATTTCCGTTATTGCACTTCACTCGAAGTCGGTCATACTTAGTCTCGATCGCTGCTGGCCCCGATCTCGACGGACACCTCGATTCTTGAACTTGACGCCCCTGTCTTCGTACTATAGCCCGATCCACTACGAGGCCGACCCCTGACGCAATCCCCCGATCTCGATTAAATAGCAACATCAGGCTAGCAAGATCGGGCAAGCCCGATCTTAACCGTATACACGATCACTTACAACAGTAATTTTCAGTTTTTTCCCCTCAAGTTATTTGATATAATTATCCAGTAACAGTTTTACTGTCTACCAGTGATTGGCCTAAGTGATATCTAAAATTAAGAGAATTGGATAGACGGTCTAAGATAAAAATGCGAGGTGTTAGGATTTTGATAGAGTAATCAAATGTTAGGATTTTGATAGAGTAATCAACCTTAATTTTAATTGAATACGATTAGCATTACCGTCTGTCTATTCGTATAATTTTACAAGTCGGATTTGGTATCGTTTGCAGCAATCCAACCATGTCAAACTACACTATTTATTTTACAATTATATAAAGATCTTTCAAGTAAATATAGAGCAGTCAATGATAAAACTAGTGTATCTATTAGGTGTTGATTTTATAAATAAACATTTATGTCTATGCAAAAAATATTTCAACAATCGTAGAAAATATTAGGGATAATATAGTAAGATTAAGTCCTTGTGGTACGATAGATCCTTCTGGTCCGACCCTTCCCCGAACCCTACGCATAGCGGGAGCTTAGTGCAACGGGTTGCCTTTAAGTCATGGCCTACTGAGTTTTCAAGTCAGTAATTACAATCTCTCCTTACCAAAGCAGCAAATTACCAACATCTCTGGATGGTCCAGCAGTTTTTTTATATTCATTCTCCATGGAAAAGATTTTGTTGACCTGTTCAGGTTTGTGACATAATCCTAAGAATGACAGAATGTTTGCTACTTCTGTGCTCTTGAGGTCTCCTACATCATCAATTACAAGGATAATCCGTGGTTGCATGTGATCCATTGTTGCAGCTTTTACACCTTCAGCTTAACAACCATCAAACAGTCAATCCAGATGGAGTAACCACTTCCAGGGACATTAAATTAACAAACTCATGCCAAATACAACATAAGTTTAGTATGTGTTGGAAACAGCACCCTACGGTGTGTAGGGATGGCAAATAGGGCAGGGTAGGGCAGGGCAGGGCAAGCCTTGACCCGTTAAAATTTTGACCCGCCCTGCCCTGCCCCATTTAGTCTTTTATAAAAATTTGCCCTGCCCCGCCCTGCCCTATTATGCCCTGCCCCGCCCTGCCCCATTTAAACTTTTTTTTTTTCTTGTTATTTTTTATTTTGCAGTATGCTTTTAATTTCTTTTACCTTTTCAACTTTCTATTGAAACATTTAAAATATTATTTAGTTGTTTATGCATATTGATTGAATAAACTATAGTTTTATCAATATTGTATGACAATTATATGGACTGAGAACTCATTTGATAACTCATTAAATGGTTAAAGATTGACAAAACTATGTTTATTTTACAGTTTGGTTCGTTATTTGGAGTTGCAAAATTGATTTGAAAAAGTATTTTATCTAACTATTCAATCAATCAACAATCAACTATGTACGCAATAGGCATTACTTTCAATTTAGCTGGAATCATATAAATTCATTACGCTTTATTAATTAATTTCATCTTATTAAGAGGATCTATTATGCGTCAACTTTTTTGCTACCAAAGCGTTGAGTTTCGACCGTTTTCTCTATATGAGTTTGGAAACAACTACATGCTGTGATGCTGCCATAAAATTTGTGTTAGACAAAATAAAGTAATGAGTTTTAAATAAGAAGATTTCAGTTAGAAATAATAAAGGACTAATAACAAATTCCATGATAACAAATTTTATTTTCTTCTTAAATAGTAATTATATCACATAAAAACTGTCAGAAATGTATTATACATCTATATACTATGATGCATGATATATTCATATATTCATAATTTGCATGTATTATGCCCGGTTGTTGTCCTCTAATACACTACTTATTGCCCAATCCCTGCCCTGCCCCATTAACTATTTTAAAAAAATATATTTTGACCCGCCCCGCCCTGCCCCGCCCCATTAAGACTTTGCCCTGCCCTACCCCATTAAGATTTTGCCCTGCCCTGCCCCGCCCCGCCCTGCCCTGCCCCATTTGCCATCCCTAACGGTGTGGCCTAGCGGTTGAAAACCACCGAAACCGAAGTTCAAATTCCAGCAAAGACAGAAAAGCTAGATGATTTGTGCTGGTCACCGAGGGCAGGTAATAATCCTAACATATTGAATGAGTAACGATAAGTAGCTCCCCGTGCCGTGAATCAGGACATACTAGTTAGCTCGACATCAGATTAGTCAGCCTTGTACCCCTTTCAAGACTTCACCAGATCACCTTCTATAAGGCTTTAGGTGATACTTTTCAAACTCTGAACCAAAAGTTATTGATTCCTCATCAAGCCTTTTCTTTAACCTTCTCCACGTTCTCAACATATTAGATTGTATTAAGCCTCTATAAAGTGTCTCAAAGGTTACCTTCTGTGGCAGATATCCTTTTTCTATCATTTCCATAAAGAATTCACAGGCCGTTTTCCATTTTTGTTTCTCGCAAAATCCATGAACCAACAACGTATATGAGTCCAAATCAGGCCCTGCTCCAGAAGCCTTCATATCTTCCCAAATATCTCTGGCCAGCCCTATTCGACCCAATTTCAATAACATTCCCAACAATATATTATACGTACTCACGTTAGGTGGACAGAGGGAACCCTGCTTCATTTTCTCGTATAACCTCAATGCACCATCGATATCCTTTCTCCCTTTGTACTCTTTAAAGAAGCAATTGTAAGTTGCGGATGTGGGAGTCACCCCATTAGAAACCATTAGCTCGAGCAAAAGCTCAGCATCTTCAATCCTACCACAAGAGCAGAGGCACTTGATGACTGAGCTATATGTCACAACATTCGGGCATATCCCTTTGCGTCTCATAATCCTTAATTTATCAAGTAATAACTCCGGCTTATGAGCCCGGCTATAGACATGAAGGAGTACAGAATAGCTGGTCACATCCGGTTCCACACCTCGTTCAGTCATTTCGTCAAACAGCTTCTCTGCTTCCCTAATTACCTTCTCAAACCTTCCCTCAGGATGCAAACTCGCTCTCCTGCAGATCCCATTCAACAACACATTGTAACTCACCACGTTCGGATCAATTCCCTTCTCTAACAACTCCCCTAGAAACCTCCTAGCCATGTCTATATTCTTCACCTTACACCAACCATATATCAGAATGGTATAAATCTTACAATTGAGCTCCAATCTCCACTTCTCCTTATTAAACACTTCAGTAGCCACTTTAACATATCCATATTTACAAAGGGTATCAAGAAGATAACAAAAATACGACTTCCACACTTGCTCTTCACTTTCTTCATCCATAAATATATGCATTTCACTGAATGCCCGAATGGCTTGACGGGTCAAACCAGCAGAAATAAGCCTACGGATCAACAAATAGAAAGTAGTGAAGTTGGGTTTAATGCACTTCTGGTCCATTTGGATAATAAGCTGCCACGCAACATCGAACTGGTGGACTTTACATAGAATGTCTATGAGGAGATTGAAAGTGGTTGAGTCAAGGGAGTAACTCGGATGGGACTGAGAATACTGGAAAAAGGAGAGGGCAATTTTGGAAGAGTGTTTTAGGCGGAGGAGGGTTTGATGGACAAGGAAAGGGGTGAGAGAAATGCCGTGGAGCTGAATAGAGGATTCCATGGCGTGAAATGGGTTGTGGTGTTGGAGGAGCACTTGGGAAATCAAGTCGGCGTCGTTTGAGGGTTCCAATTGCGGCAGTGAGGGCCTTGGATCGACTGGTTGGAGGTGCTGGAGTTCTGAAGAACACAAGAAGCGGAGGAAATGGAGAGAAGTTACGAGGGTTTTGGTTTTGGGGAAGAAGAGACAACGGGAACCCAATCGAACGAGCATTTCGAACACGAAGATAGCATAAACCCTGAAATGGACCACTCCCACAGAGTCCTCTTCACGGTTAAAACGGCCAGTTAAAATACATGGTTCTAATTTAGAACTCTTTTCTTTTTTTTTTTCTTTTTTTTTTTTGCAGAATTACCTCAAATAGTCCCTTACCCAATCACTTAAATTAAAAATAGCCGATAAAAGTATAATATATACATAATTTATGCATTATATATGTATAATTGTGTATGATCAATGTATATCCTATATATAATTGTCAGCACCCTAGTTCACCAATCGTGAACCTGTCATGACGGCACCAAGTCTTCGCGACTAGGTAAGCCTAACACGATGCGGAATATACGATTTCATGAACAAAGGGATAAGATAACAGCGGAATTAATATAAATGAAATATAATAAGTGCCGCTCGGCACATACACTCCGCCAAAACAAACTAAATAACATACTGCCAAGACCCGGAAACTCACGGGCAACACAAACTAAAAGAAGAGTACAACTGTGACTCTATAAATCAAGAATGTCTAAACAACGAGAATAAGGGAAAGTAACTGCTATCACTAATGAGAATAGAAGGAGACCCTCCGGATTCGCGGACGTAGCAGATCGTACCTCAAGTCTCCTAAAGTGCTGCTAAATCACCTGAAATGAGCCTGATCTGATGTACCTGGATCTGCACAACAAAAGTGTGCAGAAGAGTAGCATGAGTACACCACGGCGGTACTCAGTAAGTGCCAAGCTTAACCTCGATGGAGTAGTGACGAGGAAGGTCGGGGCCCTACTGAGAAACAATAATATAATGACGATAATAATAATAAGCAGTTTAAATGACATCAATTCTGAAATAACAACAATGTAATGATTACTGCAACCGTCTACAATTAAGCTAACAACAAGTAACCAACACAATAATAAATTCAATTCAGCAAGTCCAAGATCTACGGGAATTGAAACCGCAGCCCCTCTCTATATCCAACAACTCAGGATCTCCGGAAATTAAACCCACAGTCCCTTCATCAGTATCTCTAGGTCTCTGGGAAACGAACCCGCAGCCTTACTCTCTCCGGAAATTGAACCCGCAGTCTGTGCCTCAATATCTCAGGATCTCCGGGTCGCAGTCCTTGTCTCAATATCTCAGGATCTCCGGGAATTGAACCCGCAGTCTCTATCTCAATATCTCAATAAACTTTGGATCTCCGAGTATTGAACCCGCAGCCCTTAAATCTCCGGGAATTAAACCCGCAGTCCATAAACACTACAACTCGGGGTCTCCGGGAATCGAACCTGCAGCCCTTGGATCTCCGGGAATCGAACTCGCAGTCTACCAACACAACAATAAGCAGGAAAAACACAGAGAAATATGAAATACATAACTACAATTTCACCAAAGCCAGAATCAACAAATATCAAGAAGTTCAAGTAAGGAAAATTAGGCACTTAGACATATAAATCCTATCTAACCATGCTTTTCTAACGAATATCGGTAAATATCACGATTTAATCAGCTAAGAACATAAATATCACGAATTGAACAATTCAAGTAAGGTGGGTTCCAACAATCTGCGCATGTACACGCCCGTCACCTCGCGTACAAGGCATTTAACTTACCTCGACTCCTGTACAAAACCTCTAAGAGACAACTCTCTTGCCACGAGTATCGGCCTCCACAGGTATAGTATCTAATCAAAATCAATAGAAATACATCAAAATAGTCCAATTGGGCATTACCCAATTGAAACAATTCGAAATACACCAAAAACCACAAGTTGTCAAAACCCGACTTTCGGTACGCTTCTCAAAAAATTACAAAAGTTACATATTCGGGTTCTTATCTCAACACGAGTCTATGCATATAAAATTTACCAAAATCGGACTTCGTTTGCACATTCAAATCGACGATTTACCATAATTTAGGCCTAGGGCTAAAACCCCCCATTAATCTTCAATTAACAGTGAAATACTTAAGGATTCCATGATAAAATAACTAATTAGGCCATAAAACTTACCTCTGATGAATACCCGATGAATCTCCAACAATTTCTCGTGAGTTTCTCTCTCTAAGACTCAAAAATGACATTTTTGTGTATAAACCCGCGACTGAACTGCTTCTGGAATTTAATTCACAGCTGGACGAATTTACTCTATGTGTTCGCGTTACTGTTCACGCGTCCGCGATGCCCAGCTCAATTTTCCTCTTCGCAAACGTGACGCCTCCCACGTGTTCGCGATGAACAACTCTTCAGCCATCCGGAATTTCTTCTACGCGAACGCGTAGCCTGGGACGCGAACGCGATGCTCCCATTCCTTCTTCTACGCGAACGCGTAGCGTCGGACGTGAACGCGATGACCAATCCCTCCTTGCCTACGCGAATGCGGCCTTTTGCCTTGCGAACGTGAAGGCTTAAAATTCTGCACAAATTCTGCAGATTTCTAAGTTCCAAAATGCCTGGATGATGGTCCGAATTCACCCCGAGGCCCCCGGGACCCCAACGAAAACCACCAACATACTCCAAAACACGATGCGAACTTGTTCCAATCATAAAAACACACCCTTAAACACTAAAATCACCAAATCAAAGCGAATTCAAGCCTAAGTTCATCCAAAACTTCCGAAACCTACATGCTATCAAAAACCCGACCAAACGATGTCCGAATGACCTGAAACTTTGCAAACATATCCAAAATCACCTAAAGAAGCTACTGCAACTGTCTAAATTCCATTCCGATTCCCGGATCAAAATCTCACCTATCGATCGGATTTCTAAAAATTTCAAACTTCGGCATTTCAAGCCTTATTGAGCTACATACCTCCAAAATACATTCCAAACGCGCTCCCAATCCCGAAATCGCCTAACGGAGCTAATGGAATCATCGAATCTCCGTTCCAAGGTCGTCTTAACACTATTCTGAATACGGGCCATTTTTCAGCTACAAAGCTCTCATTTAGGGACAAAGTGTCCCAAAACACTCCAAATTCTAGGACCGGCCCTCCCGGCAAACCATAATAGCACAAATGAACTTAGTGGAACAGTTAAATTGGGGATCGAGGCGTAAATTTCAAAAACGACCGGCCGGGTCGTTACAATAATTTATGTATATGATTAGAAAAAGTAAATAATGAATATGATCGGCTATTTGCGTGGAGATTTTTTTTTCCATTGTGTGCTATTAGTATTGGGTAGTCCACTAATTCAGATCCAACCCCGATAATTATATGCAGTAAAATTAGTTAGTCACGGTTGGACAAATACGGAAGTGACATTTGGATTGAAGATAGGTAAGGTGTGAGTCAATTAGTAGTTGGTACCGATGCGGGCATGTGACCAGTGTTGGGTGAATTCCGAAGACAGAGTAATCGATAACAAACACTTGAAGAATTGATATTAGATAGCATTCAATAAGCAGTTGTTACATGAAATATTTGCATTTAAAGCCAACCGTCATCGATGACGGTTTCATTATCATTCAAGAGGAGCTTGATTTGGAGATCTTGTCTCCCTATAGAGCTATAAATAGGACTCGCCATAAGGCTCAGTATAATCGTACCCGGCCATGTGGAGCTCGGTAAAACCTAATTAATTAGTAGTTGCATAATAGGTGTCGTACCTGGCCCGACTATAGAGCGACTTGGTAGAGTAAAATAGGTACATATTTATTGTATACCGGACTCATGAAATTACATTCTGAACCTTTCGTAGTGATGTAAGGTTGTTAACCTTCATAATATTACTAGATCTAACTTGAAAACATGAATGGGTGGTGAACTTAGATGATTCATCTTAGTATACCGGATATGTCTTTGCGCAAGGTTCCGCTTGTTACCTCGTTAACTCGATCAAGCCAGCTCGAAAAAGCAGTTTTTTCTACTTCTTGGCTTTAAGAGAAGCTGGGTACTCCGTAATCTATCAAGGAGGTGGGTTTCGCCTATCTATAAGGACAGTTGGAGTTGACGATCCTAGTTCTATTATAAGAATAGGGAAAGACCAACAACATTTGATGACATAAGAATAAAAGAAGCAACATTATAACCAATCATTTCCATAATTTCCGGAAATAATGTAGGTACTGATAGCTTCTTAGAGTGAAGTATTTTTAGAAGCTCGTTCATTTACGTTACGTATAATTGAAATCGTGCCAAATAAAGAAAGGGATAGCATCACATACCTTGTATATGTTGCCCAACCTCAAGTTATGCAAATGGCACGACTTCTTAGTTTACAATAAGAGAAATGACACAATCATCATCGTGTAAGCGTCGTAACTATTAAATATCCACCACATCCTATTTTATGATAAAATGGACATCACCTCCTCTATTTACATGACATCCCACAAGTCACAAAAATCACTAAACAACCCAAACAACATCAACAATAATCATACTATGCCTCTCAAACATTCGAACAATCAACAACAACATACCTACGATTTCATAAAACTGGGCAACACCTATATCACTTCATTCCAATTCAAACCACACCAAAATAACAAGAATAACATCAACAACAACACATCCAGCTAATACATTAAGAACCAGCTGAAACCTAGCTCAAAAACCTTCCAAAACAGTCCCATATGCAGAACACCTCAAACCTACTTCCAACTTTATGAAATTTTCCTTCAACATATGATTGTTATGGCTTAAAACTAACTCAACCCAATGAGAGGGGTGAATAAAAGTTAGTCTAAGTAAAGAAAATAGTCTATATTGTGTTGTGATGTTATTAAGGATGCTTGATTTCCTTATTCCTTAAGGGGCTTTTAGATTAGTCTTCTCCCTAGGGAAAAGAGTGTGTGCATCATAGAGTGCGCTCTAGCAACTTGTGGGTGATGAGTGATGGACAGTGGTGTAGAAGGATGAATTGAACTGGTATATGGAATCATTAATACCCTTTGGATCATCAATCCAATTCCTGGTCTCATCCTAGAGGGCTAGGATCCTATTTTTTCTTCTCCTATTGAGAGTGAAGGTATGAAATAATTTAGTGTTTGCATTACCCTCCATAAGCCCAATTGATTCTAAATTTGGTCTTCCGGAATTCCTCTTCCCTTCTCATAATGGTTGAGTATTATTCTAGGAGCTGACCTTCTAGGTTTTGGAGAAAGGAGCTAAAGGGGTAGGCTCAAGACCTTTGGATGCATCCTAGCCTAGCCAGTATGTGTTTTTTCTCTATAATAGATTGCCAAAAACTAATATGTTCCAAGTGGTGACTTGAGTAATATGGTGGTTCCCTCCTAGACGCTACAACTATGATGAGATAAAGGTGGCTGCATCACATAGGTTCAAACCTAAAAGGTTTTGTTTAATGTATTGCTTGGTTTGTACCACAGGTTGACCAATATGGGACAATGATCAGAATGAGTTCTATGGCTAATTGTAGTAGAGGGGCATTCCCGGATTCAGTGATCATTAGCAAATCATCTATCCAATCTTTCTAGGATTAGTTGGCTTCTATTCATATACCTCATGTTAGTCCATGTATACTAGTTGCCCTTGAAGCATAGGTCAATAAGTTTATAGTGATTGATGCATTGTCGTAATAGATTGGCTCTTGGAGTAGAGATCATGCAATTCCCCGTTGTTTGTCTCTTGCTCTCATAATCTTATTGAAGTCCCTACCTACCAGCCAACTCCCATTAGAGTTCTGAAGAATAGTTCTAAGTTGCTGCCAAACGTTTCTCCTATGTGCATAGGTGTTACTAGCATAAACAATAGTAAAAAGCCAAGGGTTAGAAGATGGCATTACCTTGACCATAACATTGATGCCTTGAGGGGTGGTAGAAAACCTCATCAATCTTTGGTAGGCCATCCTTCCACACGATGACAATACCTCTTGACATACCCATAGTTGGGTTTTGGATTTGGCCCGAGAAGCTCAATTCTCAAGTGCTTATGCTCGGTTATCCTAGTTTCCAGGTTGACAGTCATTATAGGTTTGTGAAACTTGACCATCTCAGCACCATGCCTTATAAACTCACCACAGTTAGCTCGCCTAGCATTTCAGATGATGAAAATCATTAACAATTTGGGTTGTATAGGAGACTTCCTCTTCAGGTTTGGCCTTCCGTTTCACCCATGGGCCTTCCTGGTTCTCCTACATAGGACATTCCTGTTTGATTGCCTCGGCCAGTGTTGGGTCTACTGAGCGTTGATTTAAGGCTAGCCTTAGACTTAACCCGCACATTATCATGTTCCTTGGGACTCTGATAATCATTTAGATTTTAGAAAATAGGTAATACTAATTTAAAAATACTTCACTACATTTATTGTTTATTAATAAGTATAAGTAACTTAATTTATAAAGGGGAGGGTCAAAATTGATCGTCAACATGCTAAGGCTAGATTTCTCGGATAAAGAGAAGAATAACTTCGAGCTTAGCTCAATAAACAATACCTTAACAATTCTAACTTTTTGACAAAGGAATGCAAGTTGATTTTACATCAACATGACCATTTTCATGATGTTACAACTATATATAACAAATAAAAAAATAAAACATGCTCTTATAAAGAAACATGTTTTATTCTATTTGATTATTCATAATAAAGTGAGGAAAATATGAGCAAATACATATGCACACATAGTACAAACAAGCAAAAATAATAAAGGTTAGAACTATAACTTTTATGATACATTAATTATCAACTATACCTGTCACACCTCCTTTTTTACCGCACATACATAAATATAATGTGTGTCACTGTTTACTACTACACCTCGGGAAGAGATATAATAATAATCAGGGAAGGAGTTTTTCCACTTAAAGGACAGTCGGAACGGGATCAATTTATTTAATTATTCAGAGTCGCCACTTGAGAAAATAATGATGTCCCAAGTCACCGGTTTATTCCCGAACCGAGGAAATTTATGACTCTGTAATATAGTCTGCGAAACTAGAAAACTGGATAAGGAATTTTGTTAACCCGGGAGAAGGTGTTAGGCACTCCTGGATTCCGTGGTTCTAGCACGGTCGCTCAACTGCGATTTTTGTTTCTATCTGATTTCTTTATATATTTTAACTATGTGCTTTTAATGCTCTGCTTTTAATTTTAGAAGAATTGCGACGTCACGAAAACACATTTCGAGTCACACCGCAACCAGTACGCCTGTGACTTTAATGTATTTCAGTTTCACCGAGAGTAAGATTTGGGTCACATAAATGCGCACCCGTATTTAGGAAAGTAATATTATTAAACAAGCGCCTAAAGCAACTACGCGTTTGCACTTTGCGAGGGCCATGGAATTTGCTAAATGGCGCGCCTCGAAATCTAAGGATCAATTCATAATAAAAGAAGGCTATGCAATTTGTCATTTTTGATTATCATGGCGCACCTCAATCTCTAAAGATTTAATATTAATAAAGTGAGGGCCATTACACTCCCTGTTAAAGCCATACCTCCACTAATCCCACGAACTTTTGCATCACCAATGCGTGAATCAGCAAAACTGACCAAACCCAGTTTAAACAATAGATTGTTCACATATTCATCTCTCTCTTCTATTGAAGATACGTCCTGTAGCTGCAGTTCAGCAGCAAGAGAGAGTGTTTCTCGAACAGTCAACTGGGAAAAGAAAAGGTCCTCTTGTCGAACATAAGCAAACTTGTATATTTTGTTTGAAAATGGCACCTCATTAATGTCCATATGAAACTAAACTTAATCGATGGCTATGTAAAATCAATAAAAATCAACTCAAAATAAGTGAACAAAATCCAATAAAGCAATATAGGCTGATAATGAAAAAGTGAGAGACAAAGTAAGAAGAGAACCGCAAAACAAAGAAAATCCAAAGACTTCGATTGAACAATAAAATCTCCACGTATATTTGTATGACAATTGTATTGTTCGAATCAGAGTGACATCCAAAACTTGAAAGACACAAAGGACTTTTGCCGGAGCTCGACCAGAAAACTCGACTGACCTTGACGACTCAATCACTTAAGTGCTGAAAATAGAGTTGATTTGGGGTAGTTTGAGGTGGTGTTTTGGTGTTGATTTTGAGTGGAAAAGGAGAAAATTTTGGAGTGTTTCAGCTGGATTTTAATTGGGATTTTTAGAGCTTTTACATAAAGGAAAAAGAGAGAGCTCATGTGTGCTTCAAGTTTCAGCTCGTTTTTACCGAGCTCTCCATGGAGAAAAGGTGTCCTCTGTTTTTTGCTGCCAGCCGCTAGCCTTTTCTTGTGTATCCCCCTTTTCTTTTTCTAGGTCTAGGTATTTTTATAGGTCTAAGTCTAGATTTTAATGGGAAGGGTATGGGCTAATTAATGGGCTTTGGGTATTTGGCCAAGGCAAAATTAAAGAAAAATGACCCAATTCGGGTCTTTTACCAAGACAGCCCACTTATTTTATTTATTTTGTAATTGTTTTTTAGTTATTTTTTCTAATTTTATTAAAATGCTTGACACTAAAATCTATTTCCTATTCATTAGTAAACATGCAAACTAAAACATATTTAAACTAAAAATGCAAGATGGACCATTTTTTGTTATTTTCTTTACATTTTATTCTAAAACAAATTGATACTAAAAAAATGTGAAATTAAATTCCTAAATGCAAATGCATATTTTTGGTATTTTTTATATGAATTTTTATGCAACTAATTAATACGCAAAATTGTAAAAAATAAGGAAAAATTGTTTATTTTGAATTTTATTGGAATAACTCATATGTAGGGTAAAAATCACGTGCTCACAGCTGCCCCTCTTTGCTCGGGAACACGAAGAGTTTCCGTGCAAAGATAACTGAGCAACTATGAACGATTTTTACCCGTTCGAGTATTCCGTTGTGAAGCATTTTGAAAATCTTTGACCGCACCCTGCTTCAGAGGTTGCCTACATATCCTGGGCTAAACAGGAATCATGTCAGTGTAGTTCGAGAGTGATGGAGTATCGAGGTTGAGAGTCGAGGTTCCGTCCGAGGCTCCGGTCCGATGTCCCGTTATTACATCTAAATTGAGAAAGACTAACTAAACCTATCAGCTACGAGTTACAAAATTCCTATCTATGAGTCTTCTGAAGCTTGATCTTGAGTCTTTTTGGTGCTTCATGTGGACTCTGATCTGAATCTTGATGCTTGTTAGCCGCAGGTGTTGGTTCAATCTTCTTCAACTTTTGGATCAAGTCCGGACATATAGTGCCCATGATTTCAGGTGGGCTCCTAGTTGCTGATGCTTGAAAATTATTCTTCCACTGGCATTCTTGTTATTGCCTCGACCTGTTCAACTTTTCTTCACCGGCATTCTTGTTCTTGCCTTGACTTGTTCAAACATTCTTCAATAAGAAGTATTTGTCCATTCTCCAGGTGGACCCCTGCTTGTCACAAAATAAACAACCAAAGAAAGATTTTTTTCTTTCCGCCCCAGTATGGTGACTGGGCACATCATGTTTTTGAATATCAGAATTTTTTTTTTCGAAGGTGGGCGCCTAACAGAAATTAAACGTGCAATGCAGAAAAGTATTCCCGTGTTAGAAGGTGGGCGCCTAACATAAATTAAACGTGCAATGCAGAAAAGTATTCCCGTGTTAGAAGGTGGGCGCCTAACAGAAATTAAACGTGCAATGCAGAAAAGTATTCCCGTGTTAGAAAGTGGACGCCTAACGGAAATTAAACATGCAATGCAGAAAAGTATTCCCTTGTTAGAAGGTGGGCGCCTAACCGAAATTAAACGTGCAATGCAGAAAAGTATTCCCGTGTTAGAAGGTGGGCGCCTAACAGAAATTAAACGTGCAATGGAGAAAAGTATTCCCTTCTTAGAAGGTGGGCGCCTAACAGAAATTAAAAATGCATGAAATTAAAAACTTTTGTATTACCTTGTGACTGAAGGTTATCTTAGGAGAAATTAAACGTGCAATGCGGAAAAGTATTCCCGTGTTAGAAGGTGGGCGCCTAACAGAAATTAAACGTGCAATGCAGAAAAGTATTCCCGTGTTAGAAGGTGGGCGCCTAACATAAATTAAAAATGCATGAAATTAAAAACTTTTGTGTTACCTTGTGACTTAAGGTTATCTTAGGTGAAAAATTCATCAGACTAAGACATTTAATCTTAGGAGAAAGTTTCAACAGACTAAGATTTTGATTCTCACTGGACTATGTCCATTTCAATGTAATCTCGGGAGGATTATCCATCGGACTGAGTTTATGACTCCAGGAGATAATTCATCAGACTGGGTCTATTTTCTGTGTTATCTCAGGAGGAATTTCCATCGGACTGAGATTATGACTCCAGGAGATAATTCATCAGACTGGGTCCATTTGCAATTCAGACTTTCTTGAGTCTTTAAATTTAAAAAATCTTTCCTTTCTTTTTCGACTTCTTACCTTTCTTTCTTTTCCAACTTCTGATTTTACCTTTCAAATTATGCATTTCCTTTTCGTTTCAAATTATGCCTTCATTTCCTTTTCCAACTTCTACTTTTATCTTAGGTGAAAAATTCATCAGACTAAGATTTCATCTTAGGAGAAAGTTTCAACATACTAAGATTCTTTCGTTTCATCTTAGGTGAAAAATTGATCAGACCAAGACTTTTATCTTGGGAGAAAGATTCAACGGACTAAGATTTTATCCTCTTATCTTAGGTAAAAAATTCATCAGACCAAGACTTTTATCTTGGGAGAAAGATTCAACAGACTAAGATTCTTTCCTTTCATCTTAGGTGAAAAATTCATCAGACCAAGACTTTTATCTTGGGAGAAAGATTCAACAGACTAAGATTTTATTATCTTAGGTGAAAAATTCATCGGACTAAGACTTATGTCTTAGGAGAAAGTTTCAACAGACTAAGATCTTATTATTCTCCGACACTTGTTTCATTCACCTTTCAACTTGCCTTGTCCAATCTTCAAAAATAATTGTATTCACCTTCATGCTCTTTGGGTGACTATCCGATTTCAAGAAAAATGGCAGAAAATTTTATTCTGCCCCAGTTTGACAATATCTTTTGCTCCTGTTTCAAAGCAAAGAAAACTCTGTCAGTTTAAAATGCAGTGGTTGGTTGTGGCCTTGAGCTTTGATGGCGACTGCTTTCCACTTGAATGCTTGGCCTGTTCGCCGACTATCCATTTTCACCTTTTGTTCAAAACCCGCCTTCCTTACGGCATGAATGTTGTTCCTTTCTTGACGGATCCCACAAAATCCAATCTTGAAGTCTATGATTCCTTTGATGACTTCATTTGACAACTTTGGGTGTTTCTTCACTGACTCTTTCTTTTGTCAGAATATATACACCCTTTCTCTATTCAAACCCCGTACTTCCATTTGTTATATTTTCCTGAGTTGGCACATTGCCGATCTTTGCATCTCGCATGAACCCCAAACATTTAATTGTTTCCCGCTCCATTGCACATGTTGCTCTTTTGGCTTAAAGCACTGCCTTGTCTTTTCCTGACTTACAACAATTGTCGTGTTGGCCAAATCCCATCTTGTGCAATTGAAAAGCTTGGTGGCAAATTTTGAAATCATTTCTATGCTTGTTATGACCCGACAGACTCAATAAGATGGAGGGTAAAACAAGGTACGAAGAATAGAAAGAAAGGAAAACATAATTCCTAACAAGAAACCTACAGAAGAATGACCTATCGGATTTTGAATACCGACTCTAGCGACCTTGACATGCACTTCAGCCTTCTTTGTATAGCAAATCTGATGTTCAACTCTTGTTGCAAGTTCTGCCATGAAACCGGTCTTCAACACTTCATTTCTTTGATCTGATCCTTAGTCGACTTGTAGTGCCCATAGGATTTTCACCATCAAGCCTCTCTCATTTGCTCTTTCTCTCAACTCACTGTCGCCTTATGGTGCCCGCGAGGGTTTTCACCGATAAGACTCTCTCATTTTGATTTCTCTCATCTTGGAGTCTCGTGGTGGTTCTCATCATCTTGAATTCTTCATTCTCCTTTGTTCGAATTGGAGTGTTGCCCCTGATGTGATTCACCTTTATTCGCTTGATTCGGCATTTCTTGAAGATTGATCGGAAGGTCTTCCTTTGGACCGTAATGTAGTTTTTTGGATGGGATATAGAAAAAAGGATATAAAGGCTCAAAAATATTTCATCGTGGGTTAAAATTACAACTTTCGGAATCTTATTTATTCAACAACCATAACTTCTACCCAGTTTCCTTCTTGGGGGATTTTTTTGGATTTTTCCTTTATTGTGACTGAACCTCAGTGAGGCTGCCTACGTACCCTTTCGGGATCAAGTCAAACGTAGTTCAAACTACGTCCGTATTCATTGTTGCATCTTGACTTCTCCCGATTTTTCTTTTTTTTCTTTTCTTTTTCTCTTCTTTTTTTCTTTTTTTCTTTTGTTTCTCGCTCAATCCTTAATTTTTGTTGTTGATTCCGAAAGAGAGATATGAAAGAAAATATAATATGGCTCAAAGGGGATAACAATGGATAAAGTGTTTGGATAGCCGAATAAAATGCCTTCGTCATTCCAATCTTCGAGACCTACCAAGTACAAACTATACGGTCAAACACCTTTGATTAATTCACATTTTTGCCTTCTCTATTTGATGATTCTCAGTGCCATTGGGCGACAATCTCGATACCACGAATGGTTCCTTTAACCTTGGGGTACTCTTGCCTTTGGCTTTAAACCGATGAAGCATGATGCATTTCCACGGCGTTTCTTTTCGTTCTGCTTTCCCCCAATATTCACTTGATTCGGGTTTCACAGCATTCCGACAAGTTTTGTTTCTTCCGAGTATCATTACATCCTCAACATTATTTCATTGCCAAATTAACTCTTAAAATCAGGCCGAGAATTGTGTGCAAGTCATGTTGCTAGAAATGGAATGACTAGAAATGACGTGAAATGGAGAGTTGTATTAAACTGATGGATTGAAACAACAAGACGAACAACAAAACGAATAGACTAAACTAGAATTACAAACCTAGACAGCGCTAAACAAATTTATTACTAAACAAAGCAAAGTGGAAAGATAGAAGGGTTTTGACTCTCAAGACAACGTCCGGATTACAACCCTGAAATAACCCGGGCAAAAGAGATGACACCAAAATATACCACCAAAACTCCAAGAGACGGAGCGCCTTCCCAATTGACAAGCATGGCATCCTAGCCACTGAATTCTGCATTAATGTTGCCAAGATCACTTTCTGTTTTAATATCTTCAACTTCAGTTGACCTCCCAAGAAGATTTTCATCACCCACGTCACCGGGCATCATTCCCACAAAATGTGCTCCGTTATGTGCAAGTAAAGAATTCTGTGCAATGTTCTGGATGCCACTGCCTTGGACCGCAATTATTCCTTCCTGAATCATTCTTTCTATCTCTCTTCTCAAATCCCGACAACTTTCAACATCGTGCCCCAGGGCATTGGAGTGGTATTCACACCTTTTGGATGAGTCAAAACTTCTCGCACGCCGGTCCACCCGATTTGGAGGGATGGGTGCAATCATGCCATGTCGTTTTAACTTCTCAAACAAGCTTGTATATGACTCTCATATTGGTGTAAAATTATCTTTAAACTTCTGTTCCTTTCCATACCCCTGGCTTGGATGTGGGTTATAAGGTATTTGAAAATTTTGCGGAGGCTAGTAAAGATTTTGTGATGTTCGGGATCGCTTTCTTGGGTGTTTTGAGGATTGAGCAACATACTGGACTGGATCAATAGAGTATGGAGAGTTCTGAGACGGGAAGTAATGCTTAAAATGGTCATGGAAAATTCGATGAGGTTGCATATACCTCAGAGATGTTCTCATAGGACCTCTTCTTGACCCCGACATCATCATGATTTCTTCATCACTCCCATTCACATCACTAAATTCACTTTGGACATCCTGAGCCGCATCTTTGAGAGCTGCTTGACTTATAATTTTGCCTGTCTTAAGACCATCTTCCACCATTTCTCCCATTTTGAGTATTTCTTCAAATGATTGACCAACTACATATATCATGTTTTGAAAGTAATCCGGCTCTTGAGCCTGAAGAAAAACAGTGTCCAACTCGTGATCATTCATGGGTGGCTTAGCTCTCGCTGCCTGCTCTCTCCATTTGATGACATATTCCCTGAAACTTTCAGTTGGTTTCTTTTTCAGTTTAGAAAGGGAAATGCGATTTGGGGTGACGTCAATATTGTATTGAAACTGTTTGATAAAGGCCCGTGCCAAATCATCCCAGACGTGCCAACCAGATGCGTCTTGATCCCAAAATCATTCAGATGCTACCCCCGATAGACTTTCCCCAAAATAAGCCATAAGTAATTCTTCATTTCTTCCCACACCTCTCAATTGGTTGCAATACCTTTTCAGGTGGGCTATGGGGTTTCCCCGTCCATCATACGTTTCCAATTTGGGAACCTTGAAACCAGGCGGCAAGTGAGCATCGGGGAACATACAAAGATCTCTGAAGGCAACACTCTTTTGAGCCATTTCTTGCGTGTTTTTCAGCCGTTGTTCTAATCTCTTCAATCTTTGGGCCATTTCTTCATGTACCTTCTTTCAGGTAGGCTTCTCAATGTTTGCAGGAAGGTCAAACGAGTACGAGTGGTACTCGAGCAGATTGTGACTCATGAGAAGGTTGTCCTTGGCCATTGGCCCATGCTTGACGCATTTTGGTCATTTGTTGTTTCAATGTTCTGTTTTCCTCAACCGCAGTAGGCCCTTGTTGAACTTTCTGACCCTGAGTCTCTTGAGCACTCGTAACAGCTTCGATGTCGGTTTTCATTTTCCTTGAATCTTGTTTACCACAACCAACCACCTCAACTTTCTGGAAAAACGAAACCACCAGGTTAGCAATAAGGTATTCCGCTTATTGATTTCTCTTTTTTTTCTGCTATTTTCTTTTCTTTTTCCCTTTTTTGTGGTTTTTTCATTTTCTTTTTTTTTCTTTTGTAGTTTTTTCATTTTTTTTTCTTTTTGGTTATGGATATGGTCGAATCCTATGTGGATTGCCTACGTATCATGACCCCGCATGAATCAGACCGAGCATAGTTCTTGCAAATTAATGCAAGAAATAAAGAGATATGTTTATTCGATTTTTTTTCTTTTTCTTTGAAGGAAAATTATAGAAGCCGACTCCAACTACAAACTTGTGTAGGATATTTCTACAAGAATAAGAATATTTTTGGTGTCAATTATGACTATTTCTACAAAATTGGCCACATAATGGCTTATTTGACAAAATAACTATTTTTGCAAAATTTATTTAAGAAAGATAAACTTGAATTTTTTTTTATCCTGTGGCTCATGGGGCATCGTTCGGCATCACCATAAACCAACATAAGACTATTTTTCATAAATTGGCCATGTAATGACTTATTTAGACAAAGTGGCTCTTTTTGCAAATTTTTATTTAAGAAGATGCAAAATTCAAAATTCCTATGGGGCATCGTTCAGCACCGACACAGGCCAACACAAGACTAAGGAAGTTAAAATGCAAAAATGTGGCTATTTCAGCAAAATTTCGGCCATGCAATGGCTTGTTTGATAGATGGATATTTTTGAAAAGTTGAGTAATGACTCAAAACTTGGTTTTTGCGGATACAGCCTTTCGACATTTCCGCGAGGTAATATTTCAAGGCTGTGTCCAAAATTATTTAAAAATGACTCAAAGTGGCTATTCTTGCAAAAAACAGCCTTCCGACGTCTTTTGAGGGGCATTCGGCTTATTTTAAGCAAGAATAGCATCATCGACTTATTTATAACAAAATAAAAAATTTGATATTTTTTGGTTATTTTTGCAAAAGGGGTATGAACCCGGACTTGATTTTGCTGCTATGGCCTTGCAACATTTCCACAAGGAATATTTCAAGGTTGTGCCCGCAAATTATTAAAAAATGATTTAAAGTGGCTATTTTTGCCAAAACCGCCTACCGGCGTCCTTTCGGAACATTCGGCTATTTTCAAAAACAACATTACTTTGATTTTATTGAAAAAATTAAAAACATATTTTTTTTTTGATTTTTTAAAAGGGGCGGTTGGACCCGATGAGGGTTGCCTACGTATCCCACCTAATGGTGAGAATCAAACCTGCGTAGTTCGGTCAAATTATTTGACCAAATATTTCAACAAAATTGTTCTACCTATTTTTTCAAATTTTCGACAATAATTCGTCAATATATCGATATTTTTCTATTCTAAAATTTTCTCTTTTTTTTTTCAAGAATTTAGCCAATAATAATCTAGAACAAATAAATGCAACATATAACATGCTCGGTCTTTAATTTTCCAGGTCACCTGTCCTAGACGGACCCAACCCCTATGTTGAGTCCCCTAAGTCAGATATGATGCAAATAAACGTCCTAATTTAGGCTCAATATCCTGATTTTTCGATGATACTAGACTGTGTACCCAAGGGGACAACTCGGATCGAGGAGGGGGCTACGTACCGGGGACCCGCGTGATCGTCCGGCTTTGTAACTTATCCGGCCTCTTTTCTTATTTTTGGTATTGACACTAACAGAAAGGGGAGTCTCAACCAGTAAGCACATCCCGGAGGTAAGAAGAGAAGGGTTTTCGGCACAGTTTATATACACAGTTCACGTAATATCAAAGCGGTAAACATGTAGCACATTAATCAAAACATATAAGGAAATCAGATATAAGCAAAAACAGCAATTTTAACTGAGCTCGAATTCTTAAACCCCGAACCGAAGTTCTGGGTTACTTATCCCCAACAGAGTCGCCAGAGCTGTCACACCTCCTTTTTTCACCGCACATACGTAAATGTAAATGTGCCACTGTTTAATACTACACCCCGAGAAGAGATATAATAATAATCAGTGAAGGAGTTTTTTCCAATTAAAGGACAGTCGAAACGGGATCAGTTTATTTAATTATTCAGAGTCGCCACTTGAGAAAATAATGGTGTCCCAAGTCACCGGTTTAATCCCGAACCGAGGAAATTTATGACTCTGTAATACAATCTGCGAAACTAGAAACTTGGATAAGGAATGCTGTTAACCCGGGAGAAGGTGTTATGCACTCCCGGATTCCGTGGTTCTAGCACGGTCGCTCAACTGTGATTTTTGTTTTTATCTGATTTCTTTATATATTTTAACTATGTGCTTTTAATGCTCCGCTTTTAATTTTAGAAGAATTGCGACGTCACGAAAACACATTTCGAGTCACACCGCAACCAGTACGCCTGTGACTTTAATGTATTTCAGTTTCGCCGAGGTAAGATTTGGGTCACATAAATGCGCACCCGTATTTAGGAAAGTAATATTATTAAACACGCGCCTAACGCAACTACGCGTTTGCACTTTGCGAGGGCCATGGAATTTGCTAAATGGCACGCCTCGAAATCTAATGATCAATTCATAATAAAAGAAGGCTATGCAATTTGTTATTTTTGATTATCATGGCGCACCTCAATCTCTAAAGATTTAATATTAATAAAGTGATGGCTATTACACTCCCTGTTAAAGCCATACCTCCACTAATCCCACGAACTTTTGCATCACCAATGCGTGAATCAGCAAAACTGACCAAACCCAGTTTAAACAATAGATTGTTCACATATTCATCTCTCTCTTCTATTGAAGATACGTCCTGTAGCTGCAGTTCAGCAGCAAGAGAGAGTGTTTCTCAAAACAGTCAACTGGGAAAAGAAAAGGTCCTTCGAACATAAGCAAACTTGTATATTTTGTTTGAAAACGGCACCTCATTAATGTCCATCCTGAAACTAAACTTAATCGATGGCTATGTAAAATCAATAAAAATCAACTCAAAATAAGTAAACAAAATCCAATAAAGCAATATAGGCTGATAATGAAAAAGTCAGAGACAAAGTAAGAAGAGAACCTCAAAACAAAGAAAATCCAAAGACTTCGATTGAACAATAAAATCTCCACGTATATTTGTATGACAATTGTATTGTTCGAATCAGAGTGACATCCAAAACTTGAAAGACACAAAGGACTTTTGCGAGAGCTCGACCAGAAAACTCGACTGACCTTGACGACTCAATCACTTAAGTGCTGAAAATAGAGTTGATTTGGGGTAGTTTGAGGTGGTGTTTTGGTGTTAATTTTGAGTGGAAAAAGGAGAAGATTTTGGAGTGTTTCAGATGGATTTTAATCGGG
Organism: Nicotiana noctiflora; assembly: GCA_032618575.1. Classification (NCBI taxonomy): domain Eukaryota; kingdom Viridiplantae; phylum Streptophyta; class Magnoliopsida; order Solanales; family Solanaceae; genus Nicotiana; species Nicotiana noctiflora. The sequence goes on from JASVEL010010060.1 coordinate 158,602, forward strand.
ATTTTTAGAGCTTTTACATAAAGGAAAAGGAGAGAGCTCATGTGTGCTTCAAGTTTCAGCTTGTTTTTACCGAGCTCTCCTTGGAGAAAAGGTGTCCTGTGTTTTTTGCTGCCAGCCGCTAGCCTTTTCTTGTGTATCCCCCTTTTCTTTTTCTAGGTCTAGGTATTTTATTTATTTTGTAATTGTTTTTTAGTTATTTTTTCTAATTTTATTAAAATGCTTGACACTAAAATCTATTTCCTATCCATTAGTAAACATGCAAACTAAAACATATTTAAACTAAAAATGCAAGATGGACCATTTTTTGTTATTTTCTTTACATTTTGTTCTAAAACAAATTGATACTAAAAAAATGTGAAATTAAATTCCTAAATGCAAATGCATATTTTTGGTATTTTTTATATGAATTTTTATGCAATTAATTAATACGCAAAATTGTAAAAAATAAGGAAAAATTGTTTATTTTGAATTTTATGGGAATAACTCATATGTAGGGTAAAAATCACGTGCTCACAATACCTCATATACATACCAATATATGGTGAAAATGCAATACATAAATTGAGATGCTAAAAATATTTCAAGTTACATTATTACATGCAATAAAGATTAAAACTGCCCCACCCAAGATAAAGCATCATAAAAGTTGATATCTCTTTCATATATTATTCCTTTAGAAATTATAAATTGAATGAGAGAAGTGATAATAATAAAAACCAACGACAATGGCGTTGAGATATTAAAGAGAGAAAAAAACCCACAAGCAAGAAGAAGATGGATTATATATATATATATATATATATATATATATATATATATTATATATATTATATATATATATATATATATATATATATATATATATATATATATATATACTTATTTTATACACGAGCAAATGGATGCTAGAGAAAATAAATTTTGTGCTAAAAATCTACACTTATCATCTTCTATATATAGACCATATTAGGAAGAAAGTATTCCCCAATTTGAATTGGTAATTTTTTTATTTAAAGATTTGAAAATTCAACTTGAAAATATGTACTTAATTTGAATTGGCAGTTTTTTAATTTTTATTTGTACATTTTTTATTTTAAAATAACTTTAAACTCCAAATCCTATTGGAACTTTATCCTAAAAATCCACTCAATATGATTATACTGTCAACCCTCTCGATAACTACCTCATTTGTTCCGATATTTTTTTTTTTTACTTTTATAGCGAATGGCTCTTAAACACATAAAATAACATTTGACGTTTAAATATTTTTGGCTGTTATAGATAAAATTATGCAAAATTAATTATTTTTTCTTTTTTTAATGTTGTATATAAAAGATAAGAAAACTATCATAATATAATCATAAAAAATATGCATATTTTACTAGTTAAATATTGAAGATAGCTAGTACATTATTAATAAAATTATAACAAAAAGTATAAAGATTTAAACTCTAAGCCAAACATTTTAAAATTGCCTGAAATTTTTTTTTTTCAAGATTGATGGAAGAACTTTGTAATTATAGATTATTTCGTAGATTTTATATCTTACTAGCGATATAACACTTGAATTATTGAAGAATCATGTCTATATTTTCAATAAAAGGTATCAAATAGTTTTTCCTTGAAGATAATCCAAGAGTTTAAGAGTTAGATTTTTTATCTTAATACTTTTTGAATTTTGTCAAATGGAAAAGATCATATGCAAATCTTCAAATCTTATGTCTTATGCAAAATAGAAATTTTATTAATGAAAAAGGTTGTGTGCATAATTGTAGAAATATTATCGGTAGTCTTAAAGATTATATATGACTGCTAACTATTATATGTAAAAAGCTATAATAAAGAGTTCAAATATAATTTAAAAAGTCGGTTCTGAGGATAATTTGGCTTTATAGTGAATGTATGTTATATAAGTATGCTGTTATAGAGATGTCCGGCTATATCATTTAGCTTACTGTTAGACCCATGACAAAGCTGATAAACAAATGGCGTGGCAGTGGTAAAGATTTAGCATGATGGCCTTGGCATTGGCCTCTGTGCGGGGGAAATAAACATGCAAGACAATGCGAGCATTGTCAATGGCAACAAACTGTTGCAAGGGCAAATGTGACAGACTAAACTACTATTGGGAGGCTAAGGTGTGACGGACTACACTAAAATACGAGTAGGCTGTGTGCAAGCAAAGGCCAAGTGTAACGACCCGGCCGGTCGTTTTAGAAAATTATGCCCCAATCTCCAATTTAACTGTTCCCCTAAGTTCATTCCTGCTATTGTGGTTTACCGGGAGAGTCGGTTATGAAATTTGGAGCGTTTTGGGACACTTAGTCCCTAAATAGAAGTTTTAAAGTTAGAAAATGGTCCGTAGCCAGAACAGTGTTAAGACGACCTCGGAATGGAAATCCGATGGTTCCATTAGCTCCGTAAGGTGATTTCGGGGTTGGGAGCGCGTTCGGAATGTATTTTGGAGGTCCGTGGCTCAATTAGGCTTGAAATGCCGAAGTTTGAAATTTTGGCGAATCCGAACGATAGGTGAGATTTTGATCCGGGGGTCGGAATGGAATTCCGACAATTTCTGTAGCTTCGTTATGTGATTTTGGATATGTCCGTAAATTTTCAGGTCATTTGGACGTCGTCTGATCGGGTTTTGGATCGAATGTTAGTTTCTGAAGTTTTGACGAAATTTAGGCTTGAATCCGTTTAAAATGGGTGATTTTGATGTTTACGATGGTGTTTTCATGTTACGAGCAAGTTTGAATGAGTTAATGTGATGTATTGGTGGCTTTGGTTAAGGTCCCGGAGGTCTCGGGATCATTTCGGATGCCCAACGGGCAAGTTTTGATCATAAAATTGCAGCAGAAAAATTGCAGATAATGATTGCTCTATGCGATCGCATAGAAGAGCCTGGGGGGGGTGAGGAAAAATGTGCTATGCGATCGCATAGCTAGGGGTACGATCGCATAGGCTTATTACACTGCACAGTGCGATCGCATACCAGGTGTCGCGATCGCGGAGAAGAAAAAAATGATGAGACCTCGGAGTTGTGCTATGCGATCGCATAGGTGTATTGCGATCGCATATGAGGGAAAATCGGCTGAAAAACTTAACTCTATGCGATCGCGTAGGTCCATTACGATCGCACAGAAGGAATTGGTCTGGCAGTGAGTTTAAGTTCAGAACATAACAGCCGCGACCCCTATACACAAAAATGCCATCTTTGAGCTCCAAGAGAGGAAGTTGAAGGGGAAACGCTGGGATATCATCGGGAAATCATCGGGGGTAAGTTTCTTGACCTTAATTCGTTATTTTATCATGAAATCCTCGATTATTTCACTGAAAATGGCGGATTAAAGGTGGGTTTGAGCCCTAGGCCTAAATTTTAGAAAACCTTTGATTTGAATGGGCAAACGGAGTTCGATTTCGATAAATTTTATATGCACGGACTCTTATTGAGATAAGGAACCCGAATATATAACTTTCGTAATTTTTCGAGAAGCGTACCGAAAGTCGAGTTTTGGCAACTTGTGGGTTTTGGTGTATTTTGAGTTGTTTTGATTGGGTAATGCCCAATTGGCCTATTTCGATATGATTCTATTGATTTTTATCAGATACTACACATGTGGAGGCCGACATTCGCGGCAAGAGAGTTGTTTCTTAGCGATTTTGTACCGGAGTTGAGGTAAGTGGCTTGTCTAACCTCGTGTGGGGGAACCTTCACCCCTAGGATATTATGTGATAGTTTAAATGCCTTGTACGCGAGGTGACGGGCGTGTACATGCGCTGGTTGTTGTAACACACTTTACTTGAATTGTCCGACTAGTGATATTCCCGCTCTTAGCTAATAAAAGCGTTACTTCTACTCGGTATTAGTTAGAAAAACATGATTAGATAGGATTCAACATGTCTAATTGCCTAGTTGACTTACTTGAACTTCGTGATAAATTATTGGCACTAGTTTCGGTGAAGTTGTAGCTAAACATATTATATTCTCTTTGTGTGTTTTCTTTATTTGATGTGTTGGTGGACTGCGGGTTCAATTTCCGGAGATCCCAAGGCTGTGGGTTCGATTCCCAGAGACCGGAGTGATATTGTTTGTGGACTGCGGGTTCGATTCCCGGAGATCCCGAGTTATTGAGATATGGACTGCGGGTTCGATTCTCGGAGATCCCGAGTTATTGAGATATGGACTGCGGGTTCGATTCCCGGAGATCCTGAGCTATTGAGATATTATTGAGACATGGGCTGCGGGTTCGATTCCCGGAGACCCAGAGGTACTGAGAATGGGACTGTGGGTTCAATTCCCGAGATCCTGAGATTTATTGAGACATGGGCTGCGGGTTCGATTCCCGGAGACCCAGGGGTACTTTTAATGGGATTGTGGGTTCAATTCCCACAGGTCCTGGACTTGTTAATTGAGTTTGTTACTTGTTGTTAGCTTAATTATAGACGGTTGCAGTAATCACTTTATTGTTGTTATTTCGGAATTATTATCATTTAAACTGCTTATTATTGTTCATATCATTTTTTTAATTGTTTCCTCTCAGTAGGGCCCTGACCTTCCTCGTCACTACTCCATCGAGGTTAGGCTTGGCACTTGCTGAGTTCCGCCGTGGTGTACTCATGCTACTCTTCTGTGCACTTATGTTGTGCAGATCCAGGTACATCAGGACATGCTCATACTAGGTGATTCGGCAACACTTTGGGAGACCTCCAGGTATGATCTGCTACGTCCGCGGATCCGGAGGCCCTCCTTCTATTCTGATAGTATTAGTAGATGTTTTCCTTCAGTTCGTTGTTAGATACTCTTTACATATAGAGCCACAATTGTATACTCTCTTGTAGTTTGTGTTGCCCGTGGGATTCCGGGTCTTGGTGGTGTTTTATATAGTGTGTTTGACGGGTGTATGTGCCTAGCGGCATGGATTACATTTCCTTTCTGTATTATTTTTCCGCTATTTCTTATTTAATGTTCATAAACTTGTATATTCCGCAACGTGTTAGGCTTACCTAGTCGTGGGGACTGGGTGCCGTCATGACATGTTCACGATTGGTGAACTAGGGTCGTGACACCAAGGCCTTGACAAAAATAGGAGGGTTGGACGGAAGCTCGATAAGGCAAAACGAAAAAAAATCTAGGCGCTAAGATGAGACAGCTTAGTGCCAAGGCAATGGCATTGGCAACATGATATTGCCTTGGCTTAGGTGAGTGGGTTGGCACCTAAGAAATTTGTGGGCAAACAACTTACCATGATATAATGGCTTGGTGACTTGATGCTAAAATTAGCTTGGCCTTGCCAAATGGCTGACTTGATCAAGTAGAGGCGACTTGACATGAATAAACGGTTGTGGCAGTGGGCGTGCGTGCAGCTAAGTCACGGGCTGTGGCTATGGCATTGGCGCAGAGAAGTGTCAAAGGGTAATGCTGGGCACAATGCCAGCCTTGGGCGTGCAACAGTTGGCCAGAAACGCGCACATGCAATGATTGTCAAGTGTGTTGTGCACATGCTGTGCAGTTGGGCGGTTATAACGGCCATGTCCAAAGAATTGCTAAGAATGGTGGCCTAAGTCTATGCAAATTGGGGCCCAAGTCTATGCACATTTTTAGGTATGTTTGAGCATGACATGCACATTTTTTATCATGGGTAATCATGGCCTATCAGTTGGTGGTGTCAAAACTAAAATAGGGAAACTGAAATGGGCCGACTATTCAATATATATATATATATATATATATATATATATATATATATATATATATATATATGTGTGTGTGTGTGTGTGTGTGTTAGCAAACTCAAAAATGAGTCTAAGTACCTAGGGAGGGAAATTGACAAAGATGTAGGGATAAGGTTGTCTATGTCAAGGCTTGAGCATGGCGAATTATTGGCCATTGCCTTGCCAAAATCAGTGGGCAACACGAGACACCTTAGGCAGAGGCTTTTATAGGGCAATTGAAACCTCATAAGCCAAAGAAAATCAGGTGAAGGCTGAGCCAAATAGGAACTTGACTGTCGCACCGCGGGGCATTATTTTCGGCAAACAAAAAATGCCCCGTGACACTTTTAACATTACCATTTAGCTTAATATGATGATTTTATCTCTCATCTATTATATACATAGACCCTCCGTGAAACTCAAGCAATTCTCTCAAAATTTATCAAACGCGAAAACAGCCAAACAAAATCACTAATACAAAACAATTGTTTTGAAAAATATACTCACCAAGCATGAAGAGCTCACGCTATTCTCAATTGACGGATACCGAGGTCCAATGCTAACACACCATTTTTCCTATCTAAACCCTACTAAAAACTTCCTTAATTATAACGAACGGTTATTGCCTGGCAAAAGAAACCAGTCACTTTGTCAGATCTCATCAGACAAGACTACAGGTACACTTCGCCTGTTTCATTTGTCACAAGATCACCTCTATATTGGACTGAGAGAGACTGGACATTGTTCACTTCAAATTATAGAAATACCAGCCCTAGAAGCTCACCTCCTTCAATGGAGGATGCTTACGCCCGATCTGTCTCTGAGGTATTCTCACTTGTACCATTTCTGCTTAAACTGGATTCTCGCAAGACCCAAATTTTATAACAATACTGCAATTCCATTTACAGGTTCTTGAATTCTTTGGCGTGGATCCAACTAAAGGTCTTACGGATATACAGGTGTATATATTTAATAAGCTTACTGCTTCATCTTTTTTATTTTTATTTTTTATTTCAGTACAATTACTAACAACTACTATTACTCTTAATCTCAAACTAGTCGGGATGTGCTGTATGAATCCTCTGTAATCATTTCACTCCAATTGGAACCCTTTCATTTCAATACCCCAGTAATGCTGTATAAAATGATTCTTTTTCCCATAGGTTAAGAGCATTTTAAGAATTTGTTACTTAAGCATACATGTACCTTTGTCTTTCTTCAGCTGTGTTTAGGAAATGAGTTTTTTTGGGTTGTGATCTAATTCTTTTTCTTTTATTTCCCAGGTTACTCAGCACGCCAGATTATATGGCAACAATGGTAATCATTCTCTTCCATTTACTTTTCATGTGCTATGCCTGCAAATTCCGGAATATTTCTGGGATCAGGATCTTGTATAGTGTAAACAAATATAAGTTACAGTACTCTATTGTGTCCTATTTTATCACATTCTTAATTGGCTATGCTGCAGGCATTATTGCCATCTTGTAAAACTATTGTTTTTGTGAAGTATGAGTTCACAGGACGAACTCAGGACCAAAATATGTGCAATTTGACTCCTTTGCGCCCTTAAATTCAGTAAGCGGGACATTATAGGCATGTGCATGCTTTAATTATAGCATACATTGTGCTAGTGGGAGTTGGTCTTGGGTTTGTGGGCTTTCTTTTGATGTAATTCATAGAATCTGTAGAGATTCCTTAGCCAGGTCTTTTGAGAAGGAAAAAAGGTTCTAGAATTAGAATCTTCCAGTTTAGTAAATTTAACAAGATTAGTTCTAGTGTTTATTAGTTCATACTACATCCAAGAGATTTAGGTTCCGAATGTAATTATGATGCTTAGGTAGCTATCATTTCTAAACTGCATTGTAATTTTTGGCTAATGACGGAAAACAATTGATGAGCTGATTATGCAGCTAGTTCGATTTGGGTGTTATACCGGGCATAGGATGTGGAGAATAAAGTGAAGTGTTTGGATCCAAGAGTTATGAGGCCACAAAATGTTATAGTGTTAATGTTCCTTTTTTCTTAACTAAGTGCGGTGTCTGGCCAGTTCGCCTCGATTTCCACCGTGCACCTGCTATCCTCTACCAGAACATGCATGTGGTAATTTTGTCTATAAAGAAAGAGGACATTTGGGCCTAACTCAAGCCCAAAGCTAGCTCATGAGGTTAGGATTGTCCAAGATCATATAAGAGACCAAATATTCCACATCACACTGATGTAGGACAACTCTATACCCCTCCCACGCATGCCTGAGCCTACCAATTGGAGCGTAGACAACATAATATGGAGACCCTACATTGGGTAAACCAAGATTTAAGATGGGTGTAGCTTTGATACCATGTTAGGACCTTGAGTTTAACTCGACCCAAAAAGCTAGCTCATGAGGTGAGAATTGCCCAAGATCATATAAGGGACTAAATTTCAGGTCCCACCGAGCTAGCTCATGAGGTGAGAATTGCCCAAGATCATATAAGGGACTAAATTTCAGGTCCCACCGATGTGGAACAACTCAACAGTGCCCACCAAGGATTAGGCAGATGGAAGAAATCGCATAGCATAATAAGATTTGAGCCTGGGGTTTCTATGATTTTTTGTCCACTTCAGTGACCATCAGGCCATACCCTTGGGTGCATATTATTATCATTCTTTTAGATAGTGAGGGCATGTTTTGCACTGCCTTATGATTCTGGATGGGATGTCATGAATACAGTAATATTCTAATGGGCAGGGTGAGACAATGTTTATTTCAATATTTATTTCAGGAGATGCCATTGTGATAAACCCTAAACTGTCACTCATCTTTGTCTCTGACACAATAAGAAATGTTTTTTTCTCTTTCTAATTAGTATCTGTGGTGATAAGTTTTCCCTTCAACACAAATGATGAGTTGAATTTTTTTAATAAGTTATAATTTTGATAATTGTGCATGGGATTGTGTCACATTACTATATACATGCTTATCAGTTCCTTGATTTTTGTTTTCTCTGATATCAATTTTCTCTTTGGTTGCATGTTCCATGAACGTTCTCAGTGCTGCCTCAAGAAAAAAGTAAGGTCTTTCGCCTTCCTCTCTCTCCTTCTTTGTCAGATACATACAATTAGGTGGCATGTAAAATAGGGTAAAAGATAAACATGCATAGTCAATAAGCTAACTTCTGTTTACTTATGTAGATTTTATTCCTGTGTTTCATTTAATTACTTTTAATAAAAACCTAGATTTTTGATGAACGAGTCGCATCGTGAATAGAGAGGACGGACAGAGAAAGCTCTTGTTGAATTGATACAAGAGAGCTTTTTCTAGAGGAGCATACAGTACACGTGATAAACAAATTTTTCTAATTAACGGTATTCTTAATTACTCAACACAATTATAGAGCTGACACAAAGGCTTAAGCCAAATTGGTTATAAATAAATGACCAAGTTAATCAATGTCACTGTTATGCTGTAAGTGTATTTCCTGATAAATGGCAAACAAGTGTTTGGTTCCAAAATCAATAGCAGAACTCCATTTTCTTTGTGGACATAGTAGATATTCACATTTGTAGGCCACCGAGTTGATGCTTTCATGATTAAATCTCAAGAGAACCCATTTCAAAAGAATATCTCAAGAGAACAGAGCAGACCTGCTGTTCAAAACACCTTCTATTCCCCTCTTTCCTTGTTATCCATGCTATACATAAAGTATAATTTCCTTAAACTTCTTTCATTTTGGTGCTGATAGAATGCAGAATGATTTGCAGTAAAGTAAGCATTTTATTGATCTGCTCCAGTTCTAATCATTACATTTTCCTCTGAACTTAATGTCACTGCAATTTTTATAATTCTGAGCTATCAGGCCCTCAGGGTTCTCTTGAAATCTGTATAGATCTAGAAATCTTTCCTGAGTGAAAGTGTCCCAAATTCTAAAGTCAGATCAAAATATGACTCTATTGCAACCCCTACTATCAAGGTGTATTCTGGAAGATTTCTCCCATCCTTTGCATCAACAATTCTTTTCTCCCATCCTTTGTTGATCCATCACCATAGGCTCTCTCCTCAAAATGTGGTTATTGCCTTATTGGTTAGGGGTCCATTTCCTTCCATTCTGATAATTTGGTCTGAATTCAGCTTTTCGCTTGCCATAGCAAAATCCCCATGGCCACTTCCCGAGACAACTTCAAATCGTGGTGTTTTAAGTGTCTGCTGCCCATCTCCCTTCCTATGGCAGTCACAGTGCTTTTTCCACCTTACCAGAATTTTCCCTTTTTTCTTTCTTTATATTCAAGAAGATGCCCCTTCTGATTTTGTTTAATCTTTTCTCCCGTTTTACTGAAATTGTGAGTGAAGTAAGGTAGTGGTCCAGAATGGTACTCAAATGCCTGTTTCTCTAAGTCATCCTGTCTAGGTAATGAATCCTTCGAGTAGTTAAGATTCTTTCAGATTTTTTACCACTCTACACCATACGCTTTGCTTTTATTGCGTGATGTACCAATCTTAAATCCTGGTATCCATGCGAGCTCTTGAATAATTGTGATGTTCCTCATAGAGGAAAAGCTACTCTTTTCGAAATCGACATGCAATTTGCAGGCTACTTCAAAGGCCAATAAGACTACTCTAATATTGTTTAACTGATCCTCCTTGTCTTCACGTAACAGTGTGTCATCTGCAAAGTGGATGCTGGAAATCTGTACCTACTCTCTTTGAAGCCAGTTGTCTACCCCATCCTTCCATCCTTATCAGTTATTCTACTAAGATTATCCATCACAATTATTAATAAGGGTGACGATGGACCTTGTCTAAGGCCTTATCGAAGCCTTCACCCTTGCCATTTAACAAGATGAGGACTTAAACAGTGCATTAATCCACTCAATGTCTCAATCTACTTTCACTTTTCATTTTCATCTAGAACTGAGATGAAGAAATTCTAACTAAATGTGGTCATAGGAATTTACTATGTCCTGTTTTTTATGATCCCTCTATTTCCTTATATTTGTTGTCAATCTAGGTACTCATTTGCAATGAGGACTTAATTGGAGATTTCTCTTCCCTACGACAAAAACATTCTGTGAATAATGAAGCTCGGCATAAAAGGGCTCTTCAATTTTCCATTTCCTAAATAGATCCCTTGATCTCCTTCTCTCTCTTTCTTTTTCCAGTCTAGGTACTCATTTGCAATGAGAATTTAATTTGGGAATGTCTCTCCTGCGACAAAAGCATTCCGTGAATGATGAGGCTTGGCATAATACCTTTGCAGTCTCTTATTAATACTATCAAGCTTATTGGTTTAAAGACCTTTAGTTCCAAAGCCCCACTTTTCTTTGGGATCAGAGAAATAAAAGAAGCACTTTAATTTCTTTCAAAATTTCTTCTCCTTGTATTGTTTCTGAAACATCTCTCAATGTTCCAGCATTTATGTAAAATATCTCTCAATGTTCCAGCATTTATGTAAAATACGAACACCAATCTGAATCTATCAGGGCTCTGGGCTTCTAGATCGCACTGCTCTCTCGACTTCACAAAAGTGAAGCTCCATATCCTGTCCTTTGTGATATTACTGATTCCTAATCCCATATCCTACAACATTATCTTTGTTGAATTGTGTGGCTAACTAAAAGCTTATGCTTTTAATTACTTTATTATATCTTCAGCACGCTCCCTCACGTACGGGTTTGATTCTTTTTTATGAGCCAAGCATGTAAAAATTCTTCGTAATAATGGATGAAGGTGAGATTCGAACCCAGGATCTCTGCCTGTTCTGCTGCCAGGCTGAAGTGTGTGACTATCACATCTAGAAGGTTGAGCTGTTAATAGAGCACATTTTTAATTATTTAATTGTATCTTCAACAATCTCCATTCCCTTCAGCAATGGCGGAGTATGCAGTGTTCTGTGAATATTATTCATTGAGTATGTAATAGAGTATCAGCCAGATTCAGGTGTTTCATGACCCACACATGACATATTGAATGAACCGAAGCTATTGCTGGTTTCAACAATTCAATTGAGTTGAATAAAGTTCAGGCATTGTGCTTATAAATAAAGTTTTTTTTTCCTGATATGTAATAATTGCTACATTGTGGCTTAGTTCTGTCTATGTATTATTATTTATTGCAGGCACTCCTTTCTGGAAGTTGGTGCTGAAGCAATTTGATGATTTGCTGGTTAAGATTCTAATTGCAGCTGCTTTAATTTCCTTTTCTTTGGCACTGGCTAATGGAGAGACGGTCTTATCAGCCTTCATTGAACCTTCTGTAAGCTAACTTGACTTCTCTTTCTTACTACCATTAGGGCACGGAGCAGGAGTACAATTCAGTAGAATTTTTCTTCTACCAAACATAAATATCTACTGAACAAACTAACAATAGTGTGTCATACTGCTAGTAGAATGAAACGATGTTACCAAATTTAAGCTACTTATGAACATTTTAATGTATACTTTTTCATCAAACTTAAGCTACTTATGAACATTTTAATGTATACTTTTTCATCCTTGTTTGCTTCATGATTTTAGCACATGATGCACTTTTTGCTTATGAATAGCATCATTTTTTGATTATCTGATAGTAGCAAGGAAAACGTATGAATAGGAAGAGACTACATGGCAAAAGTAATAATTCAATATGTTACATCAAACATGTTCTCTGTATGATATCGATTAATCTAAAGAAAGTGTGTTACAAAGTGCGTAAAAAAATCTTTTGGGGGGTAATTTTGAAGAACAAAATTCATTTCATTTTTGCAGTAATCTTCTTTTTACCATAATCACAAGTTATGTTTATAGGTTATCTTGATGATATTGGCTGCAAATGCAGCTGTCGGTGTGATTACAGAAACAAATGCAGAAAAGGCTCTTGAGGTGAGATGTCCAGTTTAGTGTAAAAGTAGTAACATTGCTGTGTTAACATACTACTCCTTTAGTTATTCTTTTGATTTCGGTCTCCTTTTACTAGGTTGAATTCTGTATCTTCTTGAGACATGTGTGCTCTTTCTTGTATATTATGTCTTTTTGTCTTCTTTTCTTTTCCAGATCATTTTCCACAAGAGAGGATGCATAAAGTTAATTTAGAAACTAGTAGTTCCATGTGCGGACTGGGCCTCTTTTGTTGAGAACCATATTTTGGTGTAGGTTCTCTTCTTTTTGTTTTACGACTTGTATATGGGGTTTCCCCTATTGTTAATAAAATTATTTATCTTATCAAAGAAAGGAACATCTTATTTCATTTCCCGAGTCAGTAATTTCAATTCTTATTATATAAGACAGGATAAGCATCACATCCTCATGTTACTACAAATTGTCATGTCTCATCCAAATGCGGTCCTACTGGTCCTTCGGTACACAATTTGGTGTGTGTACTGTAGTATTTTCCTTGTCATGACTTTGTTCCATTGGTAAATTGTTTATGGGAATTGATGGAGAATGCTTCACTTGTCCCTGATCGGTTGTGCAAGGTTTTCGAAGGGTTTTTAATAATCTTGGGATATTCTATCCATTACATTACGGTTTTGGTTGAATGATCAGATTCTTTCACATGGTATCAGAGCCAAACATTGGTGAGCCTGTTTGTACAACTACTTCCTTCGCTCATGTTCTATCGCTTTTTGCTTCTCTCTTAACCTAACCCATGAAATTGCTCTGGACTTCTCTCTCCCAAATTAGCTCGTCAAACCACTGACATTGCTCCAAGCCCCCTTTGTTGAGTCTAATATGTCTCCTACTCTAGGACCACTTGTTGAGCTTCTTCTCTCTTCGCTTCAAAAGAGATAAAATAAAAAAGATTCAAATCCACGTGTAAACCTTAGAATTGGGTGACACATGCCAACATGCGGGAGGGTGTCAGTGTTGTCAAGGGCTCATTTAAGGCGCGCTTAAGCCCTGAAGCTCAGAAAATCTTAGTGAGGGCACTTCACGTTGCTTAAGCTGCGCTTCAGTGTAGGCAAAGCACTAAGGTGTGCGCCTCATTGCCCATGACTTCTATCTTGAATCGAGGGGGTGCTAAACAACAAATATTATCAGCAAATAAGTATATTAGTTGTTGACAAAGACATTAGGAATGGGCCGGTTTCTTCTTTCTTGAATTACATATAAGTTTTATTTTTTTCCCTTAGTTGCTCATTTTTTAACTAAAGCCCGCACTTTAGTTGCGCTTTACGCTTAAAGCCTCAATTGAGCTAGAGCGCTTTTTAGAGATTTTCGCTTTTGACAACACTGGAGGGTGTTCGAGAATACTACACTTGTCCCGCATTGGTTATGCAAGTGTTTCAAAAGGAGTTTAAATAGTCCTGGGCTACTCCACCCATTGCCATAAAATTTTTGATTGGATGCTCAGATTCTTTCACAAGAATAATATAGCAAATTGTGCATTAAATCTTTATGGTGTGTATTCTCTTAAGATCTATAGAATAACTCGTATCTTATCTTTGTTTTAGCTTTTGTAGCCAGTAAAAGGTCGTTTGGTTCACATACTAGTTATGCAGGATTATAAAGCAATGTGTTTATGTGGTGATTAATAGTTAAGGGATTGTTATACGGTGATAAATAATGAAGGGATTATTCCACAAGAATTAATTGCTTTAAAGGGCATTTTCACCTTTATTTAGTTTAACGCCCATGTCACTAATACACATATCTTACTCTACATCCTATCCCCCATACAATAATACATAGATTCCCGCCTAACATAGTGCGAGTATTGTTTAATACAACCAACCAAATGCTGCATTAAGTATGATGCGGTTATTTATTCTCTTGCCGCCAGCCAAATGCTAATTGAGTTATGCTTCGATTATGTTTTCTTATGCGGCCAACCGAACACTATATTATTTTACGCGGGGATTAATTATGCCCATACAATCAACCAAATGACTCCTAAGTTGTTTGGGATGCTTTTTATTGCTACAGTTTTTCACACTGTAAAACTTTTCGTTTAAACGAACAGTTATAGATTTGGTTTATGTGATTTATTGTTGTTGTTAAACTTTTTGTTTATGTGATGTCATAGATTTGGCACATTATTGTAAAGTGCTTGACCATTATTCTCTTGTCTAGATCTTATCAAAATTTCTGCTGCTGCTGATCTTCACCTTCTTTTTGTGAAAATTTTAAATAGTTATAGTTTTGATTTGACACTCATTTGGGTAGCATTTACCTGTTAATATTGAGCACTAATCTCTTAAGTTTCTATTGATCCATCTTTCTACCTATTCTTGGCATATGCCTTTTAAATTGTTGATTTCTGTTCTCTCCCTGTTAACCCCTGGCAGTAACCTCTTTCCATTTAGCAAAAAATCCACCGTTCATGGTCATACGAGCAACTTTTGTATTACAAACTATCCCAAAATGGATAAATTACATGCTAAATGGTTTTTGGTCGTGCTCATTGTTATTTTGATTGAGCTACATAAATATGTTATGATATCTATGTACGAACTAGATATTTCTAATTAACAAAAGACAAAGATAAGGTGCAAACTAATCTAGTCATTTTTTAAAATGTCATGGTATCACTTTGTCCCTCGATCATTAGTGTTTGGCATTTTGACTATCTATGTTTACATGGAGGAAAATTATGATTTTCATAAAATGTATCAATATTTTGTAGTTGTTATGATCTGTCTTGTCCATTGTTTGCTCTTGAAATATTTGAGTCACCAGTTGTTTCCTAATTGCAGGAATTACGTGCATACCAAGCTGACATTGCCACTGTGTTGCGCAATGGTAATTTGACCTTCTCCGAGTGTTGAATCCTCTTATCAATTGGTGAAAGTTATTTTTTTGTCAGTAGTGCTTATGGATGTTCCTTTAAGCCTCTAATTTGATTCCGATCCTGTTCATTGTGTCTCTTTCTTTTGGCTTACATATTTTATTCATAATGGGTGTAAGCTGCTATAAGACAAAATTCAATCGCATAAATTAACTTGAAGTGGTGCTCGATCACCTGTATCCTTATTGTACTTCATATTTTGGTATTATGATCTTTATATTGAAGCATGTGCCACACAATCTTTATTTTTGTTGTCTATAGTATTCGTGATTATGTATCTTTTTATTAGGTGAAATCCACAACTTTATTGTGAGTAACAGTTTATAGATGTGCTAATGCACAACTTATTTAGGCTGTCCAAAGCTTTTCGTAGTGTCTTTTGTATTATTCTATGTCAAGGATTAGACTACAAGTTCAAATAATTTTTCATCTTTAGAGAAATTGAAAAAAGAATTTAGATAATCCGCCTGCCATTGGTCAAAGTTCTGACTCAAAGTTGATTAGAAGGTCCCGAAGAAAAGTGAACTGCCTTTGCCCAAAAAGAAAAAAAAAAGCAAAAATAAAAATCAACAAAAGTTGTATGTTATTATGACGACAATGTTGAGGTTAGGCTGGGTGAATGACAGATTGATAGTGATAAAGTTAGTAGTTAGAGGGAGGACTCTGAATGTCATTAGTGCTTACGCGCCACAAGCAGGCTTGGACAAGGAGGTTAAAAGGCGCTTCTTGGAGGGGTTGGATGAGGTGGTGCGGCATACTCCGCCTATGGAGAAGGCCTATGGAGAAGTTATTTGTAGGAGGAGATTTCAATGGTCATATTGGGTCATTTGCTTGGGGCTCTGACAAGGTGCACGGTGGCGTCGACTTTGGGGTTGTGGAGGGCTGTAGGTGATCCCGAGTGAGAACCTCGCGACTCAAGATAGGCTCCGTGTGATGGATGTAGGTATCTTGATAAAGAGGAAGAAGAGGTTTGTACGGGGTCAACCGAGGACCAGGTAGAGATTTTTAACCGAGGACCAGGTAGAGATTTTTAACATATAGAAGGCGTACGACAAGGTTCTTAGGGACGTGCTTTGGAAAGGCCTAGAGGTGAACGGAGTGCCGACAGGGTACATTAGAGCGATAAATGATATGATGGAGCTAAGACTCGGGTTAGGATTGTGGGAGGTGACTCTGAGCTTTTTTTGGTGATTATAGGGTTACACCAAGGATCTTCGCTCAGCCTATTCTTATTTGCCCTGGCAATCGATGCCCTACCACACCATATTCAAGGTGAGGTGCCATGGTGTATGTTGTTCGACGATGATATAGTTTTGATTACTGAGACACGAGGCGGCGTTAATGAGAGACCAGAGGTATGGAGGCAAGCCTTGGAGTCCAAATGTTTCAAGTTGAGTAGGACTAAGACAAAATATCTGTAGTGTAAGTTAAGCGGCGTGACGGGGGAAGCGGACGTGGAAGTGAGGCTCGACTCACAAGTTACCCCCAAGAGAGAAAGTTTCAAGTAACTAGGGTCAATTATCCAAGGAGATGGGGAGATCGACGAGGATGTCACGCACCGTATTGGGGTGGGGTGGATGAAATAGCCGTTAGCGACTGGAGTCATGTGTCACAAGAATGTGTCATCGAAGCTTAAAATTGTATAGAGCAGTGGTTAGACTGACCATGTTGTATGGGGCTGAATGTTGGCCAATCAAGAATTCACATATCTAGAAGATTAAAGTAGCGGAAATGAAGATGTTGAGATGGATGTACGAGCACACTAGGCTGGATAAGATTGAGAATGAAGATATTTGGGAGAGGGTGAGCATTGCTCACATGGACAACAAAATGCGGGAAGCGAGACTTAGATGGTTTGGGCATATGCGTAGCAGAAGCATAGATGCCTCGATTAAGAGGTGTGAGCGGTTGGATTTGGCAGGTACGAGAGGATGTAGAGGACGGCCTAAGAAATATTGGGGTGAGGTGGTCAGACAGGACATGACGAGGTTTCAGATTTCCAAGGACATGACTCTTGATAGGAAGGTGTGGAGCTCGAGCATTAGGGTTGTAGGTTAGGGGGTAGTCGAACGTTTTTCCTCTTTGTACCGGCTAGTCAGATAGAGTTTTGTCTAGGACTGCTAGCGGTTTATGCTGTTTTAACACTATTTTTGTGTTATTGCCCTTCCACTTATTTGTTGTCTTTTACGATGGTGATATTATTTTTCTGGTTTCGTGTCTTGTTACGGATCTATTCTTTTTTTCTTTTCTGATATTATTGTCTCTTCTGTTGAGCCTAGGGTCTCCCGGAAATAGCCTCTCTACCCCTCCGGGGTAGGGGTAAGGTCTGCGTACATTCTACCCTCCCCATACCCCATTAGTGGGATCCTACTAGATTGTTGTTGTTGTAATGTTGCCTTGCTTTTGGTCTCCATTGATATCCGTATGAAATCTATACGTCATCCTGGAGTCCAATCTAGTACATAGAGACATGGAATTGTGAAATCCCTTTCCTACTGCTAAATAAAACCTTGGAAGATTTTATTTATCACTTTCAGTCATTCCCTTTTTATGTCCTTGGTATGACTATTAGCATTTTAGACATATCCTGCTCAAATATCGTGTGAAATTGATCTGTCAGGTTGTTTCTCCATATTACCTGCAACGGACCTTGTCCCTGGAGATATTGTAGAAGTGAGTGGTATGTTAAGTCTTTTAGCTTTATCAACTGGAAAATTGTATAACATTGTTATACTCATTCTCTTTTCGTTTTGTACTAAACTTTTCTTTTTGACCTTTCCATGAAATGTGAAGTTGGGTGTAAAATTCCAGCTGATATGAGAATGATTGAGATTTTGAGTGATCACTTACGTGTTGATCAGGCAATTTTAACAGGTACACTTGTTCTTATATATGATAATTTTCTTCAATTTTCCTTGCAGATTAATGAAAGTTGACCTTCCATTACCATTTGTTTGTCAAGAATGCATGAAAACACATCATATAAAGAATTCACAAATAATGTAAATATAGTGAACTCTGTAACAATTATTTATCTTGGGAGGCTAGAATTTTGCTTATTTGTTTATTATAATGTTCCCAAATGTACCTGCACAAATAAAAAAAGATGATCAATCATAATTCTTCACAAACAACTTATGTTTTATAGGAATTGTATATTTCTAAGACCTTATGCTACAAAATTGACATTGAAGTGATCAAAATAACAAATTATTTAGTGTTATTGACATTAATCTAATTAATTACATAGCTGTTAATACTGAATTGATTTAAATTATAAAAAATGTAAGCAAATTTTCTTAAAAATTATCAGGTATGAGTTATCAACTATTAGGTGCTAGAAATATTAATTATACAACAACAACAATAACAAACCCAGGTGGTGTGTACGCAGACCTTATGGGAGAGCAGAGATGCTATTTCCATTAAACTCCTTGGGCTAAAAAAAGATGAAAAGTAGTGCAACAAGCAGTAACAACAACAAGATATTACGAAATCCCAAGTGAAAGATTTCATTCAAAGAGTAGGTAGTAATAGCAGTCTACGAATAAAATGATACTATATTAACACTAAAACTACCGGTACGGGAAACGAAAAGTAAAATGCTTGACTATCTACTAACTTTCTACCCTAATTCTCGACCTTCACACCCTCCTATCATCAAGGATCATGTTCTCCATAAGCTTAAGCTGTGCCATGTCCTGGCTAGTCACCTCTCCTCAATATTTCTTTGCCCTACCTCTACCTCTTCTCATACCCACCAAGGTCAACCTCTCACATCTCCTAACTGGGACATCTCTGCTTGTGCTTTTCCTCTTCACATGTTCGAACCATCTTAATTTATTGTTGAAGGGATAGAGAAGGGAATGGGGACCCAAGGGTATGGCCTAGTGGTCTATGAAGCTGGAGGAGAACCATGAGGTCCGATAAAAAAAAACTAGGTGATTTCGTTTGATCTACCTAAGCTTTGGTAGCATGAGTTAACTCGACACCTTTGTAGGTAACAGGTGCCTGGTGGAATAGTCGACTGCCGTGATAAAGCAAAACTTTATTAATGATGGAGGGTTGCTACTATTCTATGGGAAACCTAGTAGTGTATGTTGTTCTTTTCATTTGCAAATAAAGAATTTACTATTGGAGTGCCAACATCCACGTAAAATGTAAACCCTTCCTTTGAGTACTCAGTGTTTGTAGGTGTTATATCTACTAATTAAATGATGCTTCAAGTTTTATGTTCTCAAACTAAACTGTTTCACTGATAACATGAGATTTTGACTGGAAAATAAAAGTGTATCAGTTCTATCAATCAACAACAACAACAACAACTACCCAGTATAGTCCCACAAGGTGGGGTCTGGGGAGGGTAATATGTAGACAAGCCTTACCCCTACCCAAAGGGTAGAGAGGCTGTTTCCAATCGACCCTCGGCTTAGAAAAGGGAAGGGAAAGCAACAACAAAAACCAAAAACAAAAGAGCATTAGTAATTCCGGCAGAAATCGCATAGATAGTTATCTAAACATAAGAATTATACATAAAATGACATGCAATAATATCAAACAGTAACTACCATAAATAACTACCATAAGGGGGACTTAATCCAATGCACGAATCATCTATGAGTCGCCCTGACAAGCCTCACCCAACCCAGGGAAAGGAGTACAAAAAATTCTAGGGGCCCCTATCCTACAACCCTGATACTAGACCTCCAGACTTTTCTATCAAGGGCCATGTCCTCGGAAATATGCATCCTAGCCATGTCATGCCTAATCACCTCTCCCCAATACCTCTTAGGCCTCCCTCTGCCTCTCCTCACGCCGACCACCGCCAGTCGCTCACAACTTCTCACCGGGGCATCAGGACTTCTCCTCCGCACATGCCCGAACCACCTGAGCCTCGCTTCACGCATCTTCTCATCCACCGGGCCACCCCCACCTTCTCTCGAATAACTTCATTCTTAATCTTATCTAACTTGGTGAGTCCACACATCCACCTGAGCATCCTCATTTCCGCAACCTTCATTCTCTGAACATGAGAGTTCTTCACCGGCCAGCACTCCGCCCTATACAACATGGCAGGTCTAACCACAGCTCTATAAAATTTTCCCTTGAGTTTCAGTGGCTTTCTCGTCACACAGGACTCCTGATGCAAGCCTCCACTTCGACCATCCCGCTCCTATACGATGAGTGACATCCCCGTCAATCTCTCCGTCCCCCTGAATCACCGACCCAAGATATCTGAAACTGTCCCTCTTAGCGATGACCCTGAGCTCCAATCATTACGTCCCTGCCTACTTCGCTCGGCTCGGCGCTAAACTTGCATTCCAAGTATTCAGTCTTAGATCTGCTTATTTTGAAACCCTTAGACTCGAGAGTCTGTCTCCATACTTCTAGCCTCTCATTCACACCGACCCTCGTCTCGTCTATCAATACTATGTCATCAACAAATAGCATACACCAAGGCACATCCCCTTGAATATGTCGGGTTATAGCATCCATCACCAACGCAAACAAGAGAGGGCTAAGCGCCGATCCTTGATGGAGCCCCATAACCACCGGGAAATGGTCTGAGTCACCGCCCACTGTCCTAACCCTAGTCTTAGCTCCATCGTACATGTCCTTGATTACTCTGATGTAGGCTTCCGGCACGCTCTTCGCCTCCAGGCACCTCCATAGCACCTCCCTTGGGACCTTGTCATACGCCTTCTCCAAGTCGATAAACACCATGTGCATGTCCTTTTTCTTATCCCTGAACTGTTCCACCAATCTCCTGACAAGGTGGATAGCTTCTGTAGTGGAGCGACCTGGCATGAAACCAAACTGGTTCACTGATATAGATGTCATCTTCCTCACCCTCGCCTCGATCACCCGCTCCCAGACCTTCATGGTGTGACTTATTAATTTGATACCCCTATAGTTGTTGCAACACTGGATATCCCCTTTGTTTTTGTACAAGGGCACCACCGTACTCCACCTCCACTCCTCCGGCATCCTTTTAGTCCTGTAGATCGCATTGAACAACCTAGAGAGCCACTCCACTCCTGACCTACCCATGCATTTCCAGAACTCCACCGGGATCTCGTCAGGCCCGGTCGCTCGGCCCCTACTCATCCTTCGCAAAGCCCCTATGACCTCATCCACCCTAATGCGCCTGCAGTACCCAAGGTCTCTATGGTGCTCTGAATGCCCCAGCTCCCCAAGCTCTATGTTTCGATCCCCCTCCTCGTTAAGAAGATCTCGAAAGTACGTCTGCCACCTCTGCTTGACCTGAGACTCACCCATCAAAACTCTACCATCCTCGTCCTT